>JBBPBX010004428.1:66157-76824 GCA_038048925.1 Garcialebias charrua | reverse complement strand
TTTGACTCAAGTGCACACCCTAGTTTATTTCAACAGTTATATCTCAGTGACACATCATCTGATATGCGCCAGATTTATTAATTTGTGCATCATCAGTGAGCACTTCTAGATATATTTGTATTGTGGTTTAACCTATGACTCCAGTGCGCCCCTAGATTATTCAAAGTTATATACTGTATCAGTGAAACATCATCCGATCTGAATCAGATTTTCTGTGCTTCATCAGTGAGCACTTCTACACGCATTGGTGGTGTTGTTTAACTTTTGACTCCAGTGTGCCCCTATTATTCCAACAGTTCTGTATCAGTGATACGTCATCCGATATACGCTAGATTTATTGTGTATAATCAGTGAGCACTTCTAGACACATTGGTATTGTTGATTCATATCACTTAAGCCCAACCCACCAGAGAAGAAACTGCCAATTATTGGGTGACTCTTCCAGCTTCACCCTGTGTAAGATATAAGACTGAAACTGTATTCACAAACTGGTGATTACCACATATGACATGTTAAAAATCAGGACTCGTACTGACATGGGTGGAAGGTGATTTCGAAGATTCGGCATATGCGCACCCTGCTGGACGCGTGCGGGAATGGAATTAGAGCGTTCACAATTGCGACTGGGCGGCGTTGCTGGAGCTCCGGTGGTCACAGGTGATGTCCAAGATTTGGCAAATGTGCACCCTGGTGAATGGGTGCGAGATTGGCACGAGAGTGTTCATGATGGCGACTGGGTAGACTAGCTGGAGCTCCCGCAGTCGCCATAAGGCCGGAGCGACGCTTTGCTGTGAGGGCCTCAGTGCTGCTTGCAGCTTTAATTATATTTATTATTATTATTATCTATCCATCTTGTCAATATCATCTTGTCAACTTTAATGTTATCCTACTTTTTTGATATCTTGATATCTTCACCTATTTCCTCTTATTTCTCAACTCCCTGATAGTTTTTTTTTTCCCTAACATATTCATCATTACCTTTGTATTTTATGACAATGTTATTATTTTGTTTGTTCCACTGTTTGTATGTTTAAATAATGACAAAACAATATTTAAAAAGGCTTTCAGTCACTTTTACATTCACAGTTGAATCTCCCAAGTTCCTCCAATGTAAACCCTGAATCGACACGAAGTATGACTCTCTGTCTATCTAACATACTTTTTTAGTTTTTAATTCTAGAGTTTTTTTAATTCTTGTACAAAATGTCTGAGAGTAATAATGACTTTTCTAGGGACAGCTAACTACATTATCAGCCTAAAAGCAGCTGTTTTTCTTGCATGTCCGAACTGTTTTGTGCACATTCCTAGTACAAAGCGAAGTGAAGGACAAGGGTCTGGTTTTAACCAGGCTATATGTACCAGTGTTCAGTACTCACTTTAGCTCCCTCTTGTGGCAGAAAAATGTAACACCAAAACAAAATTAGAAATCAGTTTAAAAATGCTCATCCCTGTTGCTTAATATGGAAGCGTTTATGGGACGTATTTAAAACTAAAATGGTTTAGCAGAAATGCTTTTTCATTTCAAAGTCAAGCTGCCTTTTTTGAGTCATAAATAAAATTTAAAATGAATAAACCAAACTGCATTTTCATTTTCTTCTTCGAGACTGCTCAATTTGTAACTTAATTAAAATGATAAGTAAAATAACATTTAACATTTAATTTTCAATATATGTCTAAGTAAAAAGTGGCCAAAATTCATTTTGAAATCTCAATTTTGAAAATTAAAATGAAATAGCAGAAATGCTTTTTAATTTCAAAGTCAAGCTGCCTTTTTTGAGTCAGAAATAAAATTAAGATTAAATCATTTTCATTTTCTTATTCAGCACTGTTATATCTCATTGAACTACAGAGCAAACTGCATTTTCATTTTCATCCTGCACCCCTGCGCTCAAAGTGTGACAATATTCAATCTCAAAAGCAAACCCAGAGTAATTGAGACGAAATTAAAACTAAAATGGTTTAGCAGGAATGCTTTTTCATTTCAAAGTCAAGCTGCCATTTTTTGAGTCATAAATAAAATTTAAAATGAATAAACCAAACTGCATTTTCATTTTCTTCTTCGAGACTGCTCAATTTGTAACTTAATTAAAATGATAAGTAAAATAACATTTAACATTTAATTTTCAATATATGTCTTAGTAAAAAGTGGCCAAAATTCATTTTGAAATGTCAATTTTGAAAATTAAAATGAAATAGCAGAAATGCTTTTTAATTTCAAAGTCAAGCTGCCTTTTTTGAGTCAGAAATAAAATTAAGATTAAATCATTTTCATTTTCTTATTCAGCACTGTTATATCTCATTGAACTACAGAGCAAACTGCATTTTCATTTTCAGCCTGCCCTCCTGCGCTTAAAATGTGACAATATTCAATCTCAAACGCAAACCACGAGAGTGACGTAATGCGCTTGTCAGACAGCAGAGGGCTTGCGGAGTTTTAGACAGGAGGAGACAGTTTCCTCCTTCCGCTGAAAGACCTGCTGTGAACTCTTGTCACGGGCATTTTTATTTATATATTATTATTATTTCTATTTATTTACTACTGTAAATAGGCTCTGTTCACAAGTGCCGTAAATCACTTGCGCATTGACCGGAAAGGTAATTTCCAGCTTCCGGTCTAGCCCCGGTCTCTGTGAAAATAGTGCTGTCTGAATGTTTACAAGAGCTGCCCAAGACAATGTTCATCTTATCGTTGATTCCTGGTCCCCTGCTCCGACAAGCAAACGTAACAAGGGATTTAAATTGCATGTCTCAAGTTTTCTGCACAACTACGAGGGTAAGTAACGTTAGTTTGATCGCGTTGTGTTGTTGCTACCTGTTAGCGGCTAACGTTAGCCGCGATCTTTTTTTTGTATACTCACGTTATAGAAACAGATTTTCCACACTTAAACAAAACGGCTCATATTTTGTGATCATTCTACAAACATGCTGCTCTTCTCAGTTTCATGCAAAAATCAGGAGACAGCTGTGAAGTCGTTGTCAGGGCTCTGTGTCAGGTCCATGAAGAAAGCTGAAAAACCTCACCATAGGGTGAAGCTAGGATTGTTCAGATGACAGTTTTAAGATTGTTGGTTCAGTAACCCCACGTTCCTGTTGTTAATGTAGATTTAGCTAAGATGGTAATTAAATATTAAATAAAAATAGGATGGAATTGGCTACACTTTAAGAAGATGTAAACAGTTGAGTTTGGCCTTGCTAGTCTCCAGTGGGTTATTTGCTGCATGCATTGTTCTTTTAATTTGGTAATTCATGCATATTATTGTAGTTTTACTTTAATCTAAAGAACACACTCACAGCCCTTCTTCTTCTTCTGAAGGCTAGAAGTTACTCTCTGATTTAAGGGGGGTGAACATTTGTGCTCAAAACAGTTTTCAGTTTATTAAAAAATAGACTGTGTGCACCCTTATGTTATGTTTAACTTGTCTTCTAGTTTCCTGGAGGAATACGTCGGAGGACTGGGCAGCAGAGCAGAGGAGTGGAGCGAGGATGTCAGTGTGAGTCAGTCAATCTAGTACATTCAGCTACATACTGTATTTACATTCTTGGTCTAATTATTTTGACCTCGTGTGTTTTTATGCAGCTCTCAGAAACTAAAGTCTTCACTCCCTCATGTGCACCTGCTGCTGAGAACCATATCACACCTGGGCAAAGGTAATGTTTTCTCCACAGAGTCTTGATTTTACTTCATTTTTTATCGATTTTACCTGTTTAACTTGTCATTTTATTGTATATTAAATTGAGTTTTTAGTTCACTGTGTGTTAGTGTACTGACATGTAAATACTGTACTGTACACACTACACTAATATAGGTTCTGCAGGCTCTGTGCTGCACAAGATTCATATATCTCGCCTCTTTGCTGCAGAAGCCTGGTGTTGGAGGAGGAGAACCACCTTCCTCCGCTTCCACACAGAGTCTGGTCTTCACCAACTCCCACCATAACCAGCAGCCGCCCCCGAGCTGCAGCACAAGATTTTGATGGCCGCTACAGTGACACACAAGTTATCCTGGACTGTACAGAACTACGGTGTCAAACACCTTCATCCCTGCTCCTCCAGAGTAAAGTCTTCTCTTTGGTCAGGAAATGGAGATATGAAGTTTGACAGAAAAGCTGATGGCACAGTCTTGAAGAAAAACAAAATGCTGTCATTTACGTATATTGACATTGTCTTACATTTGTAAGTAGATATTCTTGATGGAAACATGTTGTACTGTTTTCTCTGGAGGTAAATAAAAATAAATGTCACATTTTTGTAAGTGCAGTACCTAAACATTTTATTGACCACTGTATTTTGGTATGTGGATATCTTAAATTAATTTTATGTGAGAATGTTATACCTATTGTACCTATGTAAGTTTTTTGAGAGGTCCAACTTTGAAAAACCTTGTTTATTTGATAGTGTCAAAAACAGGGTAAAGTTAAACAAACATTAACAATCAAATGCCTTAAATGAAAATTACAGATATATTATCCATTCAATTGGATATTTTTTTAAATTATTGTTAGTCTTGTTTAGCCACAGTAACAACACAATATCCTCTGTATTTCAATATTTGAACACTTTAATTGTGAAATAGAAGGTCGAAATTTTACAGGTAAGAAATCATATGCTAAAAACCTTTAAAATAAAACTTTTATTGATTTATGGAATCTGCTACCAAGTAGGTAAACAGATTAATGAGGGCTGAAAATTTTACAAAAAAAATCTTGTAATTGCTTTGACTGATAAGCACCAGCAGCAGCCAGAACCAGGCCAGCCTGTGCTGATGTGTTGGGGCGCAGACGACGCTGAAGAAGGGCTGCTTGTTGAGATGGACGTGCCAGAGGCAAGGAGGGGCCGGAGTGTCTCTGAACCAGCTGGCTCAGCACAAGGCTCTGGCTGCAGGCCAAAGTCACCTGCAAACACACACACAATAATTAAATCTATATCACGCACATACATTCAAACAGGACTGCACAGATACTGATGAACTTACGGCTGAACTGTGACGACAGAGAGGTGGTGTTAAATTCAGAAACCTTCATGTCCCCGCTGGAGGAGAATGGTGGAGGTACAGGTGCTCCCAAACCTGGCAGTCGACCAATGGAGGTGTTGCTTCCTAGGGTGCTAACAGGAGGAGCAGTCTGGGAGTGAAGACTTTAGTTTCTGAGAGCTGCATAAAAACACACGAGGTCAAAATAATTAGACCAAGAATGTAAATACAGTATGTAGCTGAATGTACTAGATTGACTGACTCACACTGACATCCTCGCTCCACTCCTCTGCTCTGCTGCCCAGTCCTCCGACGTATTCCTCCAGGAAACTAGAAGACAAGTTAAACATAACATAAGGGTGCACACAGTCTATTTTTTAATAAACTGAAAACTGTTTTGAGCACAAATGTTCACCCCCCTTAAATCAGAGAGTAACTTCTAGCCTTCAGAAGAAGAAGAAGGGCTGTGAGTGTGTTCTTTAGATTAAAGTAAAACTACAATAATATGCATGAATTACCAAATTAAAAGAACAATGCATGCAGCAAATAACCCACTGGAGACTAGCAAGGCCAAACTCAACTGTTTACATCTTCTTAAAGTGTAGCCAATTCCATCCTATTTTTATTTAATATTTAATTACCATCTTAGCTAAATCTACATTAACAACAGGAACGTGGGGTTACTGAACCAACAATCTTAAAACTGTCATCTGAACAATCCTAGCTTCACCCTATGGTGAGGTTTTTCAGCTTTCTTCATGGACCTGACACAGAGCCCTGACAACGACTTCACAGCTGTCTCCTGATTTTTGCATGAAACTGAGAAGAGCAGCATGTTTGTAGAATGATCACAAAATATGAGCCGTTTTGTTTAAGTGTGGAAAATCTGTTTCTATAACGTGAGTATACAAAAAAAAGATCGCGGCTAACGTTAGCCGCTAACAGGTAGCAACAACACAACGCGATCAAACTAACGTTACTTACCCTCGTAGTTGTGCAGAAAACTTGAGACATGCAATTTAAATCCCTTGTTACGTTTGCTTGTCGGAGCAGGGGACCAGGAATCAACGATAAGATGAACATTGTCTTGGGCAGCTCTTGTAAACATTCAGACAGCACTATTTTCACAGAGACCGGGGCTAGACCGGAAGCTGGAAATTACCTTTCCGGTCAATGCGCAAGTGATTTACGGCACTTGTGAACAGAGCCTATTTACAGTAGTAAATAAATAGAAATAATAATAATATATAAATAAAAATGCCCGTGACAAGAGTTCACAGCAGGTCTTTCAGCGGAAGGAGGAAACTGTCTCCTCCTGTCTAAAACTCCGCAAGCCCTCTGCTGTCTGACAAGCGCATTACGTCACTCTCGTGGTTTGCGTTTGAGATTGAATATTGTCACATTTTAAGCGCAGGAGGGCAGGCTGAAAATGAAAATGCAGTTTGCTCTGTAGTTCAATGAGATATAACAGTGCTGAATAAGAAAATGAAAATGATTTAATCTTAATTTTATTTCTGACTCAAAAAAGGCAGCTTGACTTTGAAATTAAAAAGCATTTCTGCTATTTCATTTTAATTTTCAAAATTGACATTTCAAAATGAATTTTGGCCACTTTTTACTAAGACATATATTGAAAATTAAATGTTAAATGTTATTTTACTTATCATTTTAATTAAGTTACAAATTGAGCAGTCTCGAAGAAGAAAATGAAAATGCAGTTTGGTTTATTCATTTTAAATTTTATTTATGACTCAAAAAATGGCAGCTTGACTTTGAAATGAAAAAGCATTCCTGCTAAACCATTTTAGTTTTAATTTCGTCTCAATTACTCTGGGTTTGCTTTTGAGATTGAATATTGTCACACTTTGAGCGCAGGGGTGCAGGATGAAAATGAAAATGCAGTTTGCTCTGTAGTTCAATGAGATATAACAGTGCTGAATAAGAAAATGAAAATGATTTAATCTTAATTTTATTTCTGACTCAAAAAAGGCAGCTTGACTTTGAAATTAAAAAGCATTTCTGCTATTTCATTTTAATTTTCAAAATTGAGATTTCAAAATGAATTTTGGCCACTTTTTACTTAGACATATATTGAAAATTAAATGTTAAATGTTATTTTACTTATCATTTTAATTAAGTTACAAATTGAGCAGTCTCGAAGAAGAAAATGAAAATGCAGTTTGGTTTATTCATTTTAAATTTTATTTATGACTCAAAAAAGGCAGCTTGACTTTGAAATGAAAAAGCATTCCTGCTAAACCATTTTAGTTTTAAATACGTCCCATAAACGCTTCCATAGCTTAAAAGTTGTTCGTTAGTCAGTTAGTTGTTCAGTAGGCAGGTGTTCACAAGCCATGAAGAAAATATTTAAAACCTTGCCTTGACTTTTCATTTGACTCAACATAGACATTTTTCTGACTTCTCTCTCTCTCTCACACACACACACACACTGTTCCTCATGTGGCTCAAAGTTCATGAAGAAGGAAACAAAAATCAATCTGATACTGAGGGTTGATTAAAGTAAGTAAGTAAGTAAATTTTATTTATATAGCACTTATCCTAGATACAATCACAAAGTGCTGTACAAAATACAAAATAAGATTAAAATAGACAAGATTAATTAAATTAAGATTAAAGAAACAAACCCTGAGCCACGTGATTCACCATAATGGTGACGCTTCTTTGCTGTTTGTCTTCTCTTTTTGTTGTCAGTTTGCTCATTAATGCACGAGGATTAATATCACCAAAAAAACAGACTTTTTTACCATTTTGAATGGGCTGTATTTAGCAATACCATAAAGTCCAAACTTTATATATTAAAGCCTCTTGACTCGAGAAGTGATTTTTAGAACAGTGAAACTTTTCTGCGGAACCAAGTGGGTAAAAGGCAACAGACTCCCTCCATGTAAAGCTTATGCAACAAGCTGACTAAAAGATATCTCAACAGATAGACCTTTCCAGTAAATTGTTCAATGACTCAAGTCTTTAAATAAAAGCCCAAGATTCGGTGATGTCGAAACTAAGGTGTGGCAGCTACATTACTTCGTAGATAATCGGGGCTGTGTGTGCGTTGACTGATAACAGCCCTACTGCACCTTTAACAAAACACTGGAGTGACGTAAGACGCAAAATACGTGCTAAGTTCAGGCAGGAAGCGTTCATGTCGTCAAGTTAGAAAAAATAAAACCTATTACACAGGAAGTCAAACATTTAAAATTTTAATAAGATTAATTTGCCTCTAAATATTGATGCGAAAACTACCAAGCTTTTAATAAAAATATGTTTTCTTATTTTACTGTTGAATATGTATATGTAGCGTCGTTGAATTGTGCTTCTTACGGGGAGAGTTGTTATGAGTGAATTTATTTTGAAAAGCCAAAAAGGAAGTGGTTGCTTTACATCGCGTGCGCTTTAAGTCAGCCAAAAAGAGTAACCGTCGCACAGTGGCTGCGTGAACGAAAACCGGGGACCGCTAGACAAGAACCGGCTGGGCTGTCGACGGGAACTCAACATGCAACAATTCAGATGTTGAGCGTGGCTCGGAAAATATCCGTATTTACCGTCCGAACGGGCGACAGTTGACGGTGAGCGGTTTGAAAGCCAGCGCGGCGGTTAGCGGAGAGGAAGCGGAGTGTCGGCTGCTCCGAGAGCCATGAGAGAGTACAAAGTGGTGGTTCTGGGGTCCGGGGGCGTCGGGAAGTCCGCAATAACAGTCCAGTTCGTGACGGGATCTTTCATAGAGAAGTACGACCCCACGATAGAGGATTTCTACCGGAAGGAGATCGAGGTGGACTCGTCCCCGTCCGTGCTGGAGATCCTGGACACGGCGGGCACCGAGCAGTTCGCCTCCATGCGGGACCTGTACATCAAGAACGGCCAGGGCTTCATCCTGGTCTACAGCCTGGTGAACCAGCAGAGCTTCCAGGACATCAAGCCCATGCGAGACCAGATCATCCGGGTCAAGCGCTACGAGCGCGTGCCCATGATCCTGGTCGGAAACAAGGTGGACCTGGAGGGCGAGCGCGAGGTGTCGTCCGGGGAGGGCAAGGCGCTGGCGGACGAGTGGAGCTGCCCCTTCATGGAAACTTCAGCCAAAAACAAAAGCTCCGTGGACGAGCTGTTCGCAGAGATAGTCCGACAGATGAACTATGCCTCCGCACCGAACGGAGACGACCAGTGCTGCTCGTCCTGTGTGATCCTTTAAAAAAGACAATCATGGAGTTGTGTCCTCTGCTCAGTTTGAAGTGTGCAATGGTGAGTCAAGACCCTTTACAAAGCTGCACACGCTTTTCCCTTATAGCAAAAAGTATTATATTAAAGGATACTTCAAGTGTACTTTTTAGGTTCTTATCTGACTTGAAGTATACCTTTTAGGTACTTATCTGAGATATACATACTAAAAAAAAGTTTAAGTGTACTAAGAGTATAAAGTACTCATTTTATACTTTAAAATAAGGCTGTGTACTTGAAGTTTAGTTTTTATAAACTACGTTAGATACTATTAAGAATAGTATAGTGAAGTATACTTGGCTTATACAGGTGATCCCCGACTTACGAACGAGTTCCGTTCCTACGCCCGTTCGTAACACGCAAATCGCCGTAAGTCGGAAAACACACGAGCTGCCACTTATACACGTACATGTACAGGAAACACTCGAGTTAAGAACGAGTTCCAGACCTAAGGACCGTTCGTTCGTAGGTCGATTTTGCCGTAAGTCGGAGCCCACCCAGCCGCCACTGCCTGCACGTATATGTATGTTACTGTACAGTTAGAAGCACTTCGCCTATCCTAACACACCTAGTGCAGTATCACATGTAAATAAATGAATAAATAAAAAATATAATTTCTTACCTTGAGCTGGTCAAAGCCTGCCTTCGTCTTTTAGCATTAGCTCTTGCACGTACGTCCGAGCTCCCCAGCTTCGTTCCGCTCCACTCGCGCACAAAACTGTTTACAAGAAGGACTGTTAGCTTGTTAACTCCATACATTTGGAGCCAGAAAAAAAAATTACTGAAAGTCGTTTCTCCGCGATGTTCGTCCATCCAAAACAAGCTGCTTCTGCTCCCGCACCTTGTTAGCTCCGGCATTAGCTGCGTAGTTAGTCCAGGCCATGAGCTGGTGTTGTCGTCCGGCGCGGCGTGGTGGAAGCGATCCGCGGCTGCTGCTCCGGGCCTGAGATGTCCACAGAGTTCACCGAGTGTTTCCAGCTAATTTATGTTCCTGTTTTTGATTTTGTACATTTACCTTATAATGTTTTTGCTACTTTTTCTACTTTTTCTTTTGTTTATTGTTTAATGTATTTGTATCATTGCTGTTCATCATTCTTTAGTTTGTAGCAGGTCGCTTTCGTAAACGAGCCCTCGAGGCTCAATAAGATTTACCTGACTAAATAAAGGTTGAATGAGTTGAATGAATCCGTATGAGGCATCCCTGATCGGACACATGGTCCTCCAGAGCCAGCTGGCATGATCCGATAATGGCGGACCTCACTTGACCACACTTGGGGACCGTAAAATGGCGGACATGGATGCATTTCCGGAAACGGCCGGAAGTCGCGCAAATATGCTTAAAATTGTAATAAAACATTAAAATAATAATTATACTTTATTTATAAAGCCATTTAAAACAGCCACAGCTGCAACAAAGTGCTGTACACGTGAAATTATAAGAACATTTAAACACAAAAATATATATATA
>JBBPBX010004428.1:39118-62053 GCA_038048925.1 Garcialebias charrua | reverse complement strand
ATATATACATACACATACAGGTGGTCCCCGACTTACGACGCAGTTCCGTTCCTACGCGCCGTCGTAACTCGAAAATCGTTAAACGGCACCTCATATGTACGGTACTGTACTATTTTACCAAGCCTATCCTAACACATTACCCTACATAATTATCAAAAAACACATGCATTCGGAGCCATAATGAAGGGAAAAAAGAGTTAATAACCTACTGGGAGCTGGTGAAGCTGTTCCTCTGCCTGTTAGCATGTTAGCTCGGTGTCCCTCCAACATCTGAGGCTGCGAAGCCGTTCCTCTGATCCAGCCTCTGATCGGACACACGGTCCGTCCAAAACCGTCTGTCTGTCCAGCTTGCAACTACGGTACTGAAGTCAACTTGACATATAAAAACTTGCGAGATGACCTAAAATGTGATTTTTCTGGTGCATTTAGAGAATGTACAGTGCAGTGTGTCAAGAAAAGGTTGCTTAAACAGAATGGAGAACAGGCTAATTATGGCCTCAGTGACACACTTTATTGAAAACTTGAGTCATTGTGCAAGAGGAGAGGTGCACCCTGGACATGTTGCAAGTCCATCACAGGGACACGTAGAGACAAAAGAGGGACAATTCAAATTTAGAGTTAGCAATCAACCTGGCATGAATGGTTCTGGTAAGTGGGAGAAAACTGGAGTACCACAATGTTTTATTAGTCATTTTAAAACTTCCTGCACACATTGCAAAACATTTGTACATGAAAGCTGCAGAAAACTTGTAATTATTTAAATAAAAATGACCCAGGTTAATTGTTTTAGGTAAAGTTATATGGAGTCCCTTAAGAAGGGCTGAAGAGCCACATACTGTATAGCCCCAGAGCTGTGGGCTGCACACCCCTGGTTTAACCTCTTTAGCTAAAGTTTAGCGTTAGCAAACAGGCCAGTAGGTGTCTTTTTTTTTTCCTGAATGAGGTCAAACGGGAGCGGCGAGATTCCAGACAGTGCACTCATATTTAGGAATCACCAAGTCTGTATTTAGTAAACGTAGAGTAAGCACAGCACTGTTATCTGAAGTTGTGCTTGCTCATTCACAACTTTTTTTGTTTATTTGTTTTTCCGCAGCAACTGAGACCATGGAAGGGTTTCACTCTTCAGGAATTCTGCTGGGTTGGAGTATCTTTTGCACGATCAGTGTCCACCATCGATGTCCACGCTGAGTTTCAGAAACCACCCCTGCAGTCCTAAACCACCCCACAACGGAAAAGAAACGGAGAGTGACACTTCAGCGAAACTCATAAATGGATGTTTCTGTTTAAGAAGAAGGCAGGGAAATAGAATTTATTTTGTTAAATAACTGCACAGACTGGAGGGCGAAGATTTGGGGCGATGCTCCATAACACTCCCAATAACTCCCCCGCCCCCACCTCCTAAAGGTTAGAAGATATCACATATCTGACGGTGGAGTCAAGTGATGAGTGCCACTTTTTTTTTTTTTTTTCACCTCTCCGGTGTGAGAGGACCTGAAGCGATGGGACGCTGACCTGATCACCCCGGTGTCGAGTGCCTTTCCAAAACAAATCAGCTCTTCAGAATTTGTGCCAACCTACACGTTCCACCAAAACAACCCTTCAACATGGCGTCCACACGCTGTGGAGAACTTTTCTCATGGATAATCTTGTAAAGGTGGAGGCTGAAAACAAATAAACACACAATAGGCTTTTTTGTTGTTGTTGTTAAAAAAGGTGGGCTTGTGGAAGTTTTACGTCGGCCTTTCTTTCGTTCGCTCCGTCTGGACAAATCTACATGTTTGAAACGCACAGGTACTGGATCCACTTCAGAGTGACGGCAGTAAACAACACTTTACCTTCCAGACCAGTTACATCAAAGGAATTTAGTTTGTTCTTTACGTTTATTTTTATTTTTTTTATTGTTTTTTTTTTGTTTACAGGAAATGTGATTAAGTGTTGATGACAAATCTTACCTGATTGTAAGTTGTATTTTCAGACACGCCGTTCAACAGTGAGCTGTCTGTTTTAAAGACAAGACTTTTAATACAAATTGCATTTTGTTTAAAAAAAAATCCACGCTGTGCTTTCTTTCTCAACGTCCTCTTGTTTCCGTGTAGTCACTGCCGCGTTGTTTACAGTTTTTTTTCTTTCTCGGATTATAAGGCGCATTAAGCGAAACAAAACAGATAAGTCAAACTTTATTCAACTCATCACAATAACATCATAAAATCGGTTCAAGGTCAGTAAGCACAACCAGATTTAATACATAAGGCGCACCTGATTATAAGGCTCACTGTCGATTTTTGATGAAAAAGGATTTTAAGTGCGCCTTGTAGTCTGAAAAATACGGTAAATTGGAACTGCGCTGTTCAGTACAAAAATGGCAGCCGAACTTGTATAAACCCTCAGCTTACGAGTGCTAATTCGGATGTATATAAAGTGAACGTTCAGTGTGCACAACAACATAAAGGAATCTGATGGGAGGGTTTTGGACCAATCTACTTAAAATAAGCTCGTTTTTAACTTCAGAACCAGATGTTTATTGCAGCTGCTGATGTATGCCATTTTGTCTGCAACAGCAGAACTTCCCCTGTGGCTAACGCTGAAGCCACGGTGATGTAAAGTCCCAGCACAGGCTGTTATGACTAGTTCAAAAAGTGAGATGAAGAGCGTGGCCTTGTTCGTGTGTGGCAGAGTTTACGACAGGAGGTTTGAGGTCGGTCTGACTGCTACACCCAACATGGATTCATATAAAGATCATCGTTAAGTTCACAAAAGCTACTCGCCCTCGTGTTTTATCAGACAAGGTCAAGCACTAGATGTAGAAGCTGGAGCAGGGCTGCAGCGTGTGTGATGTGCAGAGGCAGGAAGAACCCGGCGGGCCCACCGCTCTGCTGTTTACCTACAAGGATTACCTCGACCCGGCTGGCTGGCTCGGCCGCAGCATTGCTCAGGGGGAACAGAGTAAACAAACACAAGACGAGCTTCAAATAAGAGTCCAGTGTGTCTAAGAATGGTTATGTGTGTGTGTGTGTGTGTGTCTGAGAAGGCTTGGGTGTCTGTGTGTCAGTGCAAGCATCGGTGGTATCGTATGAATTCTTTGGCTGCGCCTGCACCGTGTGACTGCAGGGCACGTGGGAGGGTTGTGTTCAACAGGTGCATTCAAATGACAGAAGCAGATTTGAAGTTTGACCCATTCCTAACGTGCGTGTGGGGATTCTTCAACACTATTGGCCAACTTTCTCTGCTTGAAAAAAAGAGGCGGCGTTTGCACGTTCGAACACGCACGGCGAGTTTCTCCCAATCCCTAAAGCTGAAACGACTGCACCATCATCATTTTGGCTTTCTGTGCCGAGGAGCTTTGTTTTTGTGCACCTGTTGATAGCAGCTCCCAGATCCTCCTCGCAAGTCGCGTCTACTTTCCAGCTGTTATCTTTGCAAAGCCGAGGCTGAAAGGCATGTTTCCTCCAAGGCCTTCATGCACATGAGCAGGCAGCTACTCCGCAGGAGTCTGCTCTTAAAAATAAAAAAAAACGACTGGTTGTAGATAAGAGGGGGAAGTTTTTACAGCCATGCCCCAGTTACTGTAAAGTGAACCCCCCCTCTGCTGCTGCTCAGAGTCTTGCTGTGGTATCAACAGAATTTACCCTTTGGAGAGGAAAATAGGCTTTTTGAGTTCCTGTTTCCTTTTATCGGTCTCTGTAAGACGCAAAAAGGTGAAAGTTTCACGTCCTGATTTCTTTTCATTACACAACAGAGCACTGGTACCATCTCTGTGTTTGCTATATATAACTCTTCGGCCTTTCGACGCTTTGAACGCTGTAATTATTCAAATATTCAATCTGGCATGTTGCTTCCACGTGTTTTAAAGCTGCTTGAAAGTTTCGGTGCAACAGTAAATCAGTGACGTGCTGACTCGCCTGGCTTGTCGGTGGTTGTTGGTCACAGGGAGATGGTCATGTGAAGCAGTTGCCATGGTTTAGGTGTGGGGGGGGTGGATGTGGTATGGGCGCTCACGGTGGCCTCCAGGAGTTCAGTTGCTGCTGGAATGGTGACTGGTTGAGAAGAGGAGGGTTGTTTGATCGTCTTCATATTTGCCACAGACATCAACACTGCGTGACCTCATGACAGGAGGGCTCTGTTCGATGGAGGGGAATGTACACATTTGGAAATGCGCAGAGCTGAAGAAGTGTGCACAGCAGCCTTAAACACACACTAGTGCTTTTCTATCTTATCAAGATACTCAAAGTGCTTTACAATCTGTGCCCTCATTTACCCACTCATATAGGCCTGTTGCAATAAACAACTAATTATTTGCATGATAAATGAAAATGATCAACCTCATTTTCATTTATCAGCTTGTTTGTGTCTCTCTCTTTCTACTGGACACTGGATGGCAAAGGGCTCCACTCTGGCACTCTTCACTGACCCCTCCCTTTCTCTTTTCTCTTTAAAGTCCAGTTTAACCGTCCAAATTCAAATTTTGGGATCGTTAAAAGAAGCAAAGCTACGAGCTAAGCTAAGCGAATTTGTCAAAGCTCCAAAATTCGCGATTGAAACCCGTGCCTTCGTCTAAAAAGTTTTTTATCTCTGCAAAAAGAAGCTGAGAACTTGTTTACTGATTTTTTAAAATTAAAATCTTAGTGTGACAATTGCTATGCTAAAGAGCTCAAATCACAACGAGTGTCTGCCATTTTGAGAACCAAAAAACAGGAACGAGAGACGGCCCATGTTGCGTCAAGGGGCCTCTCTCCCATTTTTCTTAGAGACACGCTGCTCGCTCCCTCACTAGCCATCCTTTGGTTCAAACAGTCTTATACTGCCATCAGTGGTCAAAAAAGATACTGCACACAAAAATAAACTAACATTTCTTTTTAAATTTGACAATTACCGGTACAAATTATCGTCAAATTAAAAAAAATATTGTGTATCGCAATAATTTCTGAGACAATCGCCCAACTTTTTTTTTTGCGTGATAGGCCTAATTCATACAGCACTATCTGTACAAAGACAAATCAGTGCTTTATCACATTCAAACACCAATGGGACACACATCGAAGGCAATGAGGGGTTCAGTGTCTTGCCCAGGGACTCTTCGGCATGTGATGTGACTGCTGCTGGAATCCAACCCCCAACTCTTCCATTGGAGGACGACTGCTCTAACCACTCAGCCGCCCAGAAAGCCGACTTGTGCTTCTTTAAACGTTAAAGGAAAGGGTTAAATTTGTCTTAATTTTTCTGCGGATGCTCTGACAGGAAGTGTTGCAACAGTGAGAGTGGTGGAGTGTGTTTGCATCACCCACACACACTTGGGACAATCACTAAACACTATACTATATGTGCTCCTTAGTGAATTACAGGCTTCTCTTTCTATCCAGGCGTCATCGTGCTATTTTTTGAGGCACCCCGTGTTCAACAGTGGTTTGACCTTTTTTCTTCATTTTTGAACCACGTTCTGCTGTTTTTTATCCAAATCCTGTTCTTTAAATTTCATTCCAATCTAAAAATTTAGCATTACAGTTTTACTGGTTTAATCCTCCTTTGTTTCCTTTTCGAGCATCACCATAACAACACGGGGAATATCCATTTTCGCCTCGTTTGTTTTCCCCTTAAAGGTTGGATGAGCTTTGTTTTTGCACTCACACATGAACACACACTGACACACTGCTCATAACACGGTGCAGTTTGGATTCCTGCAGCATTCCAACACCTGATGTTTGTCCAGAGACACAGACAGCAGCGACATCACTCAGTTCCTGCGTTGTAAGTCTTTTTATTTTTACAGGACCGGACCTGATGGTTATTATTTTTTATCTGCAATGTAATAAGAATTATTTGGAAGTTGGAGCAATGATGACCAGCAGTCAATCAGTTTCTCTGTAAACTAAAGGAGTGGTTTTCACACTTCAAGTTGACTGTGCCAAGATGGAAATGCCCTGGAATTCTTCCCATTCCTGTCATTCCTTCTGCTGTAATGCCTGGACATGTCTTCAGCCTGAGCTGAAAGAGACGTGGCAGACAATTGGGTTATTGTCAGATATGTTATAACTCTGTATGGAAACTTCATTGCTTTGGTGCTGCATTGGCCCTTCATGTATGAAATTAGGTTTAGGTTGATTTGTCAAATGCAGAATCAACACAAGGTCAACAATGCAATGAAATTCTCAGGACGAGAAGAAACATCTCGACTCACCAAAACAAAAAAGAAATATCAAACAACGCAACAAAAATAAGGCACCAAAAGTGAAGCAGTGAAGGGAAACTAGAATTGAGCGGAGCTGCGTAGGAAGGCGAGGGCCAGGCTAGATGCAGGCTGAATAGGTTCAAAATGTCCTGATACATGCTCAATATCAGAGTCAGAGAGTCTTTATTGTCATTTGCACCGCATGTGGTACATGTGATGAAAACGAGATTATGTACACAGGGTCCCAGTTACATCCAACAACAAATGCAAGAGAAAAACAGTAATAACATCTAGGATTAACTAAGAGAAACATCAACTAGTAATACACTAAGCCCTAATGTAGTGGAAAAAAACATCATTATAAACAGCAGCACGAACATGAGTCTTTATGAGCAGATGGTCACAGATGAACACAGCAACAAGAAAACAGATCAGCATCAGCATGATGTGATATTTTGCAGTGTTTATTCTTATTATTTATTTATTCATGAGTCTAACAGCCTCAGGGTAGAAGCTGTTCCTCAGTCTAGTGGTTCTACATTTGATGCTCCTCAACCTCCGTCCTGAGGGGAGTGGGGCAAAGAGTGAGTGTGCTGGGTGAGTGAGGTCTTTCATGATGCAGGTGGCTCTTTTTCTGCATCTGGAGGTGTAAATGTCTGTGATGGTGGGGAGACTGACTCCAACAGACTTAGTGCAGCCTTCACCACTCTCTGAGGACCTATGAGGACCTGTCTTAACTTTTTTAGAGAGAGTACGGTAATGCCAAAGCTTTGATCAAAGTTCTCATGTGATCAGTTAGCACTCGTACCATGTTTGAGGGATGACTCTGCTACTACCACACCAAATTTTAGCTCAGAACTCTAAAACAGACTGACTTGGAACCGTTTGTGTATTGGGTGAATGTTGTTTTAGTTGTAGAGGCTGTTTTTTTTTAAACTTTATCTTTATTTTGAACAACGCACATAACTACAATTACATTTTTCGGTCTCTTACTTACCGTACTTAAATCTTTTACATTATAACTTGATAAGCGGAAATGAGAAAACTATGTTCTAACAATAAATAGTAATACCATCAACAGAATGAACATTAAAATAAATAAATAAATAAAAATAGACAATAGCAAAAGAAAATAAACACAAAACACTCAATAAAATCCCCTCAGAGGTAAAACGGTCCACACATTCCCAAGCATAATAACTTTTCAGATCGACCCATAAAATCACAGCATATCAACAAGAAGGCGACCCTGTAAATGTGTCACTGAATCAGTAATGGTATAACAGGGCTCCATCTTTTATTAAAAATTGTTTTTGAAGCCTTAATGAGTATGTGATTTTTTCCCATCAAATATGTCCCAGATTTTTTGTATCCATATGTTATAGGAGGCTCTAATTCTAATTTCATCCATCTGATAGTTGTACATTTCAAAGCTGCTGTGAGCAAAATATTTAAGAGATATCTAAAAAAGCTAAGTCTGGTCCTCTGGACATTCAAAAAACAAAACAAAGCAAAAAAATTGTAGAAACGTTTTGTCTTTCATCCGAAAGACTTCCTCGGCCTGAGGTGCTGTATTCAGCTCAGTCTTATAAATAGCACCCTCCCACAGTGGATCAACCAGTTGGCTGATGACAGCCGAAACCAGCTGCTCACATGATCAAGGAGGACCATCAGCCTAACGATGGATCGTTAGCACCCTGATGGTTGTTTGCTATTCACAGAGGGCTGAGTGATACTAGCAATAACAGCATTGTAAGTGGGGGACAGTTGAACCCGGAGGCCTCCACCTCTGTTTAATGATGGACGGTTTCTTTTCACAAAGATGGCCTCCTTTACTCCTCTCTCAAACCATTGTTCCTCTCTATCAAGGATGTGAACATCTTCATCCCTGAAAGAGTGACCGCTGGCCTGGAGATGAGTGTAGACTGCAGAGTCCTGACCTGATGATGTTGATCTTCTGTGCTGGGCCATCCTTTTGGCCAGTGGCTGTTTAGTTTCCCCGATATAAGACTGATCACAGCCCTCCTGACACTGAACAGCATACACAATATTACTCTGTTTGTGCCGGGGGACTGGATCTTTGGGATGAACCAGTCTTTGCCGTAATGTATTTTGGGGTTTAAAAGCCACTGGGACGTTGTGTTTAGAAAATAAACGTCTCAATGTCTCTGAAACTCCCGCAACATACGGAATGACCACTGGTCTGGGTTCCTTCTTTTCACCTGATGGCTGGCTAGAGTCCTGTTTGGGTTTCTTCTCTGCTTTCAGGAAGGCCCAGTTAGGATATCCACATTTCTCTAGAGCCTGTTTTGTGTGTGATTTCTCCTTCTGTCTGGCTCCTGAGTTAGTGGGGACGCTGTCTGCTCTGTGTACAGAGTCCTGATGACTCCTAACTTGTGCTCCAGAGGGTGATGGGAGTCAAACTGTAAATACTGGTCTGTGTGGGTGGGTTTGCAGTACACCTCAGTTTGCAAATTTCCTCTATCAATCTATCTACATTTTTTTTTGCTTTGTTTTGTTGTGATTTTTGAATGTCCAGAGGACCAGACTTAGCTTTTTTAGATTTTTCTACCTGGATTATTGAGCATGCATCAGGGTATTTAAGATATATTTTTCACCCTTCCTGTGTATTCCATCAGGTATTTCTCCCAATACAGTATTGCCACCATGGGTGTTTTTGGAATACTTTTCCTAAAAATTACCTTGAGAGCTTCAAAAATCTCCTCCCAGAATAAATTTAATTGAGGACAAGAACAAAAGATGTGCGTATGATTTGCGTTCAACGTCCCACAATTTCTCCAGCAAAAGCTGGGATGTGTTAGGGCTATTTTACTAATTATTGCTGGTGTTCTAAAAAACCAGATTATTACATTCCATTTGAATTCTCTCCGTGTATTAGAGTTTGTGGCTAGTTGTGCTTCAGTACATATTTCTTCCCAAGTGTCTCCACCTATTTGTTCCTGCAACTCAGTCTCCCATTTCTGCTTAATATTTGTGGTATCATACAACACTTCATATATTTTACAAATTTTTCTTTTTTTTTTTCCTTTCCCCTTTGTATGTCCATTAGGAAATTGAAATCAGAGGCTGTTTTTAAACCAAAGTTTTGGGAGATGACAAGCAGCTGTAAATAAAAAGAAAAATCTCAGAGTTGGTCCTAACTGGAGCCCAGACACCGCCTCACTGTCACAAGACTGATCCCACTGGGCACCCAGTCAAAACACTTCTTTATATCATCTTTAGATACTCAGAGCACAGTTGTCTTAATTCACAGCAGAGCTCAGTCTGTGTGTGTGCAGGAAACTAGGCCAAAGGATGCAGACAGACAGGACTAGTTACTCCCAATCACTCAGTGCAGATTTTTTATTTATTTAACTGGTGTCAGTGAGGATGAGTATGTATTGCTTCAGGGCCTGATTTGTAACTACTCAGTTACTGTCAGTGTTTTAATGATGGGGGGAGGAATCAGGGCATTAACTGTGCGGAGCACTGGAATTTGATCTACGGTATGTTTAATCAGTATCTTGAGTTGCCTGCAGAGTTTAATTACAACAAATATCTTTTCTGATACCACAGGTATCAACTCAAGACCGATTAACCATGCAAGTTGGGAGTAAACAATAATGTGTTGTCTATTGTTCATGCAGTACTGAATTATCTTACCTATTGTTGATGGCTCTTTCAACAATGTCAGTTTGGATAAAAAATGTTTTAATTCTGACTGGATTGTCGAGCTAACTGTTAGTCTGAACAGGACCAAGGCCTAAGTGGATTGCTGCTGTCTTAAATGGATAGTCTGGTCATTTTTTAAGTGATGTTCTGTCAAATAGTTATCCGTGGTTAGAATGTATCGGTCATAGTCGAGTATGGAGAAAAGTGCAAGTCTGCCCTTTCATGAGCCTGAAGCTGGGGAAAGTACCACAGCTGTGGAAGACCTCCTGTGTGGTACCAGTGCCGAAGACCACACATCTAAAGACATTGGGGTGGATGACGCCATCACGTGCATTGAGTGCTAACCCACCTGGAGAAGCCTGTAAGCACTGTGAGGCTCTTGTTCATTGATTTTGCCAGAGGACACAGTGCTGTACATGTACACTGTATATCTGCAGTACAGGGCCCCGCATGGACCTGTGCTGGCACCGTTCCTGTTCACCATCTACACAGCAGACTTCACCAACTCGCCAGGCTGCCATCTGTAAAAGTTCTCTGATGGCTCGGCCAAAGTCAGCCTCATCATAAGTGAAGACTCCAGACTGTGGACCCAGGACTGGTGCCAGCAGAATCACAACCTGATCAGCATGGGGGAAGCAAAGGAGCTGGATTTCCACAGGTGCAGACCCACCACACTGAGGTAAACATCCAGGGAACTGATACTGTATTGGGATAGTGGACTCTTATAAGTACCTGATGTTCACTTGAACAATAAACTGGACTGGAGTCACAACACTGATGCACTTTACAGGAGGGGTCAGACCATACTCTATGCTGAGGAGACTGGGGTCTTTTGGAGTATAGCGGCACTCCTTAAGATCTTCTTTTTTGAAATTATTATTATTATTCTGTGGTGGCATCAGCCATCGATGGTGTAGATTGTTGGAGCAGCAGCTTACCTACAGCTGAGAGGAAGCGGTTAGATAAGCTCATCAGGGAGTCCAGCTCTGGATGCCCCCTCGACCTGGTGCAGGTGATGGGAAACACAAGAACTCTGGCCAAAACAGCAACACTGTTGGACCATCAGAAAAAGCGTTCAATACAAAAACAACTGGACTTTATTTGTTACAGAAAACGTTTCACTCTCTATCCAAAGGGCTTTTTCAATTCAAATAGATAGAGGGTGAAACGTTTTCTGTAACAAATGAAGTCCAGTTGTTTTTGTATTGAACGCTTTTACTGATTTTATCATGTCCTGGATGACTGAGAATCTTCATACTGTTGGACCATGTTTCCCACCCCATACATGAAGCTGTTGCTGAACTGGAGAGCTCCTTCAGTGACAGATGCTGCATCCTAGGTGTGCAAAGGAGCATTATCGCAAGCCCTTCCTCCCAGCAGCTGCTGTAATAAACCATCACCGCTCCCAACAAACCCAACAAGTGTTTACACCCCTGCTGTCACTTGCACAGGTTTTCATTTCTTGTAAATGGTCTGTTGTGTTAGATGGTTTGGACATGTCCAGAGGAGGTACAGTGGTACATTGGTAGAAGGATGTTAGAAATGGAGCTGCCTGGAAAAAGACAGAGGAAGGCTGAAGAGGAGATGTATGGATGCAGTAACAGTTAGAGAGGACATGGAGATAGTTGGAGAGGATGGAGAGGACAGAGATGGAGGAGGATGACTCTGTGGCAACCCCTGAAGAGGAAAAAGACAGAAGATGAAGACTTGTTTTATTTTTTCTTCATAAAAATACACATGAACGTATATTGTACATTCTTTAATTTATCTTTCTCAATTGCACATTTCTTTGAATCTGAGTATGATATCTTTAATAACCGTACAGTATTTTTCTTATGCTGTAAATTTGTCTTTAATGAACAGTCTCTTCTTCGTACTTTGTTTTTATACTTTTACCTTTGTGTGACATCTGCGTGCTTCGATTTACCTTTCACTTTGCTGCTGGTACACCTGAATGTTCCCACAGTGGACAGTAAAGTTGTTCTATTCTATTTCTTGTCCATGCTAGGCTAATGGCTAGCCAAACAAGAGTTTTTTTTATTTTTATTGCTTTTTAAGAAAACACAACTCTTGTCAAAAGTGACACACTGGTTAGAAAGTGCTTCATTAGCTATTACATTTTGGAATGACACCATTTGTACAGTATAGTTAATTGCCATTTACTCAACTGAACATTGTTAATCATACTATGCAAATATATGCGCTGAGCAAAGACATAACTGAAATAAACTTGTGGAGGGATACAGTACAGGCTGATGGTACTAAAGCTGCAAACGTATTAGTCCACAAAGACTTAAATAACTTTTGGGTTGATCAAACGCACTAGTCAGGTGTACGGACACGTTTGCCACCTCATCACCATCCGCATATACAGTACATCACCTTGCATCACATACATTTTGGGCAACTGTGGCTGAGAGCAGTCGTCCCAATGGGAGAGTTGGGGGATCAATTCCACCAGCAGTCACGTGTTGAAATATCCCTGGGCAAGGCTCTGAACCCCTTATTGCTTCTGATGTGTCACATCAGTGTATAAATGTGATTTAAAGCACTGATTAGTCTCTACAGATAGCGTTGTTGAGACCTAGAGTGCTGTATGAGTCAAATAACTCTGTGTTATAAAGTTGCTCAATGTAGAGTTAATTTAACACTGGATTTTCAACTCTTATGAAAGAGTTAATTTAACACCAATTCTGATTGGGACCAAATACACTCTGGAACAGTGTCAAATTTGACTCTATTTGAGTTGATTTAACACTGCAAAATTTGCTGTGTAGGTAAATAAATGTCACAGATTGTGTTGTAAAGCGCTTTTGAGTATCTTGATAAGATATGGTGCTATGCTGTCCATTTAATCTGTTTACCTCTTTCTGTGAGTCTACTGACATTTGGCAACAAACTAAAACTGCAACTTGGAAAATTGTGCATACGTGTTGGTTTACTAGTTGCTAATGTAGCATTCTTTCATACAGGTTGCTTGTTTCTGAGAAAAAGATTTATTAGCCTAAATAACTGTAAAAGCTAAGTCCTCATTTGGTTAGCCGTTATCCTAGCCTGGACAAAAACCTATTCATAATCTATGCTCTGTGACTGATATTAGAATAAGGTGATAACGTTTGATAACTAATTGACGGAACATTTTTTAAAAGACCAGACTGTTCCATTAAAAGAGCTCCAGGCTTCATACTGCTGCATACATCTCCTGTCAAAGCAGATGATGCATGACGTTTCATGTAAGGGGTTAAACAATGCAGAATTACTGCCATACTTGATTCTTGACTGTTCTGACTCACCTTTATTGGTTTCAGTTGTGACGCAGATGAGTTTCTCTCTCATTAAGCGATGAGTCAGGTAGCTCCTATATGTTTCAGCTTATGTTCACCTGGATGTCGAGAGCTGCCTTTTCTTTGTCTAGTCCATCCTAATAGCGCTTTCTATAAATAATTACTTTAGTCAAACGTGTCTTTTGTGTTCTAATTGGTTAAAAAATCTCAGTGAGCAGCTTCTCCCCTGACAAGTTAGTCGTTTTATTGAGGATTTTAGATGTTTAGGGGTCTGGGATGTGTTCGCGGGCCTCACAAATCAAACTTTTGAAGAGCTCACCTATTGGAGGTTGGTAAGTGGTAACCATTGGATCAAACAGCTGGTTTGTGTTACAATCTTGGCCATTTGTCTGCAACATGAAAATCTGGTTTGGAATCATGTGTGATGTCATTTGCTCAAGCTTCAGATGCAATACCAAAAAAGAAAGAGGCAGTTCAACTTCTGAAGCCTTTCGGATGATTTACAGGAAGAGGAATGTCTTGAAGATTTCCTTGTTTTGAATCCTTTCATTTGAGCTAACAAAAAGTGAGAAAATAGCACGTTTGGTCAGTAATACTTATACACAGGAGGAAAATAAAATGATTTTTTTTCCCCAAAACATTTTTATTGGTGTTTGAGGTCCAGAGTTGTAAAGAAATGCTCCTTAATTTAATGTTTTAGCAAATATTCCCTGAACTGAGCTGCACAGTTACCATTTAAGAAGGGACTGTGCTTATAATGAGCTGAAAGCAGTCTCAGCTCTGCAGTGTTAAGATATCACATCTGGAAGTTTTTAAAGTTTTTATCTCTGTTGCGTAACTCTCATTGCTGTTCTTCCTGCCCAGCCCCAAAGGGTTGATACGCACAAGTATAAGGAGTATACAGTATTAGAAAATGCATTTTGTAATACTGTATTTATGTATGTATATTGTATATATAACCACTTTCAAAATATTCATGAATATTTTGCAAGTGGTTTGTCTGACTTACCTCAGCACGCAATAGAAGTTAAACAAGAACATCTCTTAAAGGGTTTATTGCAAAGTGACTGCCAGTCCACTAAGTATGATCAGAATCACCAGCAATAGTTTCATTTGGGATTATGGAATTTTCTTTTAATTTGAAATGTAATATTGTGCATAAAAACACTAAACTGTATACATTATTTTTGTATGTGCTGGGTAAAACGGACAATATACTGATTCAAAAGTTTGGCTAGATAGTTTGTGAACTGTTTGCAAGAAAAGCTCCAAGATAGGTGCAATATAGCTTAAGTATGAGAAATTGCCTAGTGTTGCTATAAGGCTTACACATATAGAGTACATTATTATTTTTAGTCATATTTTGCCTTTTTGCTGCAGTTTCTTGATTTTGGGATTGTTTTGTATCTGAAAGTAACAGGTTTACGACATTTTTTTATTTAAAACGCACATTTTTATGAAAAGAAAAATAAATAACACACCCTGCCCTTTTTGTGACTGAGCCCCTTTCTAGTGGAGTTTAAACTTTGCACTGTATTCCTCATAGTGCCACAGAAACTTGTCACATGGAAATTGTACACTACATTATTAGTACTGAAATAGACCATAATGCATTACAGCTTGAACTAACACAGCAGGCTAATGCTAATGTCTGTAGCTTCTTTAAAATTTTGGGCTTTAAAAAAATGCCAGTAATAATCTACACGTCACTAATGGAAAAGTGGATTGTCAGTCTGAGCTGCGAGAACTGAGATAGTATTAAAAAAATGTGACCAGAAATTAGATTTAAAACAGCCAAAACTAGCTGTTCACAGGTAAAGGAGGACCATCAGCCTAACGAGCGATTGTTAGTGCCCTGATGGCCGCTTGCTGTATACAGAGAGCTGAGTGGCAATAACAGCGTTATAAGAGGGGGACAGTTGGACATCGGCCTCCACCCCTGTTTAATGATGGACAGTTTTTCTTCACAAAGATGGCTTCCTTCACTCCAACAACGTTCCTCTCTATCAAGGATGTGAACATCTTCATCCCTGAAAGAGTGACCTCTGCCCTGGAGATGAGTTTAGACTGCAGAGTCCTGACCTGATGATGTTGCTCTTCTGTGGTAGGCCAACATATTGACCAGTGGCCAAATGACAAAAATTTGTGTATGCTGTTCATCCATCCATCAATCAACCAAGTCGTCCATCCGTCAACATGTCTGTCTATCGCCAGTTGATCAATCACTCAATCGGTCATTTATTTATCGGTTCTATTTTTTCTTTTCATTTTCAAATGGTGAGTCACCTAAAGTAAAATGAATTTTATTGTAGTTTTAAACAATCTGAAAACCAGTTACAGGAAATATTCTGTAGCACTTTTTTTACAGTTTTGTTTGCGTGGGGTTAGTCTTTGACAACAGATTAAAAAAATGTTCTTCCTACATGGGCGGCTGTAGCTGAGAGAGCAGTCGTCCTCCAGTGCAAGAGTTGGTTCGATTCCACCAGTAGTCACATGCCGAAGTGCCCCTGGGCAAGACACTGAACCCCTCATTGCCCCTGTCCCATCTGTGTATGAATGTGATAAAGCACCGATTACTCTAGAGATCTAGTAGAGTGCTGTATGAATGGGTAAATGAGGGTACAGATTGTAATGTAAAGAGCTTTGACTACCTTGATCAGATAGAAAGGTTCTATATACCGTAAGCACAGTCCATTTACCATTTTACATGATCCACTATCTGAACTAATACTGGGTTGGCTCATCAGCTGCATGGGTTTAGCTGTTTATGTTGTGTTTAATGTCCCATCGACCAAGTGGAAATGCTCTCACTGCTTGATGATTCAACCCACTTAAATTATTTTACACCTGAATCTATACCTGAGTATTTAATCACATTTCCTTTTTTTTTTAAACGCTTTTCATGTCCACTGGTTCAAAACACAAAATCTCCAGGATAAGATTGTTGTTCTGCATTCCATTTTCCATTTTCTGATAATCATCGTGTTCAGCTTGCCGTAACACGACAAAAGGAAAGCCTTTGATCCACACTGTCAGGGTTTTGAAGTGTAACAAATAGAACCAGCAGATATTTCTTTTCCCCATAAAATCAATATTTGGTTCAAAGTCCCCTGTCGTTTCCACTAACTGTGAACCTAATATTGACCAAATGATATCAGTGATTGTGATCTCAAGCTCAAATCTAAGTCGAGAGTTAAAATACGAGTTAAAATCGGTTGCAGCTGACTCGTGCATGAAGTTGGTGTTTTGCGGCGTACATTTCATAAGAGCGGGATGTGTCGAGTCAGCAGCCCTTTGACCCTCTGGTGAAAGAACTCTGTCTGCACTCATCATCCAATCCTGCTCCTCCAGTTTTTAGTTCTGTTGAACTAACACGGACTTTTCACAAAAACAGCTTATCAGCTTTCTCTTTCATCTTCTTTCATTTTCTTGTCAAACTGGTAGAAGTGTGGCTGAAGAAAAAGGGGATGGTGGCATCCTCCTCCAGAGCTCAACTCTGGGTCACATGACACCCTCCCACCACTGGTGCATTACTCTCCTGCCATCGACTTTGACATTTTAACATGCCATGACATCCATGACCTTCCTCCTCCATTTATAATCACACTTTCCCTTCTCTTTCTGTAATTTTTACCCTTTTCTTCTTTATTCACACACTTCTATTTTTATTTGTTTGTATCAATTGCTATTTTTCGTGTTATTTCATGAGCTTCTTCCTATCCAGTTTATAGCATGTGCATTTCTTATGTTTTGTTTCTATACGCAGGCCTTTTCCTAACCCCGATGGAGTCTAGATTTATCATCAAATGCCTCTCCTGAGGCAGATTTACGCAACATTGCTTTTATAACCTGAGCACCAAGGAGCTGAAAAAGAACACTGTAGGAGAGAAACCTACAAGAAGAGTCTCTGTTTTCAGTAGGCAATAGTCTTTTGTTGTCTGAGAATGTTAACAACCTCAAATTATACTTTTTATGATACAAATATGTAATTTGTCACAGCACACTGGCCAAAACCTTCACGTAACAACCCAAACAAGGTGCTTATTTTCTCTGGTAACTTTTTTTTTTTCTATTGAGAATAGCAAATTCAGGATGTCCTTTTGAGACCTTTTCCATATTTGGTCATCACAGGAAATGTGTTTTGTCAGATCACAGCTGACTGACTGTTCATGGTTTATTTGAAAAGTACACAGCAACCCCACCCAGAGTACCAGAGTATCTGTTCTACATGCAACATGCTTTGACAGGAAGTCAAGTGTGACAATGCAGCAATCAGATCTAAGCGGTCATTCCTTTGCAGTGGATTCCCTGTTTGCAGATCAGAATGTTGCTGTATGAGTCACACAGTTTATTTTTTTCATACCAGTGGGGTAAGTTTGTGCTGACAGTGTGGGTACAGCCAATGTCAATGTCAATTTTATTTATATAGCACATAAAAACAACTGAAGCCGACCAAAGTGCTGTACAGTAAAAAAAATAAAAATAAAAATTACAGAGTAAAATGCATCTAGTGCCACTGAAACATAATAAAGTTAACAGTAAATACACAACAACAATAAAATCTGCTCAAAATTTGTTCTCAGACTCTGCGAGGATCAAATGCCAAGTAAAACAGATGAGTCTTGAGCCAAACATGGATCTGCATTGACAATACATGATAACTGTGTATGTTTTAAAATGCGTTAAATCCCCAATTTTACCCACAATGTAGAATATTTTTGTATTTGTTTGTTTTGTTTTCTAGAATTTTACAGACTATAGGGTTACAGGAAATTGTTCATATCCTGTGTGGAGCTGTGGAAGAGGAAGTCTCTTGTGACACGTTGCTTCTCCAGTTTACTGACCCACATCACTCTGAATCCTGCAGACCTGTGGTCACCAGTTCTGTTGTTTTCCACTGGTTTCAACAAGAAGTTGTCATTTGAAGTCTTCATCTGTTTGCTGGTGCCGTTATTCTTCAGAATGTACTGGTCATTTTTGAAGAGTGAAACAGTTATCAATAGTTACCTCATCAGCTGTGTGTGTTGAGAAAAGCGCAGAAGTCTTTGTGGTTAGCCAAAGACGACCTTCATCCATCATTTTACCTGCTTCTTCCTTTTTGGGTCATGGGGGTCACATGGTGCCCATGTCCATCTATCACTGTGCGAGAGGCGGGGGACACCCTGGACAGGTCTCCAGTCCATCACAGGGACACCTGAAGACAAACAACCATCCACTCTCTCACTTACACCTATAGGGACAACTTAGAGTTACAATCAGTCTAACATGCATGTTTTTGGTCTGTGGGAGGAAACCGGAGTGCCCGGAGAAAACCCACACATGCACAGAGAGAACATGCAAACTCTACCCAGAAAGGTCCCCGGTCGGGATTCGATCCGGCTATCTTCTTGCTGCGGGGTGGCAGCTTTTCCAACTGCGCCTCCATTACGCCCTTACAGTTTTTTTTGTTTTTTTTTTGGAAACCAAATTATTATTTTAAATACTTCACAGGTTATGAATGCTAATTTGCAACATTACCTCCTTTTGTAAAACAACATTAACATAAATGTATGTTTATGTTTATTAAATTTGTTCATTTTTTTTACAAAAGAAACAATACAAGACAATCCCATAAATGATAATGTACAAAATATAAAAAAATGAAAGGTAGCAGAAAGAAGAATAAATCTTATTATATCTGCCCCTTTTTTCCAACAATCAGATTAAACAATAATAATCTTCAACCAACAGTACAAAATGACTAACTCTTTCTAATTTTCTAACTAATACAATACACATTACGCTATTTCATATTTTTTTTAACACATTCGTTTTGATCATTTTCTTAAATGTAAACATTGACTTGGCATTTTTAACTACATTCTCCAAGCCATTCCATAATCTAATTCCCTGGATTGAGGTAGAACGTCCCTTCAAACTAGTTCTGAATTGTGGTTTTACAAACATCTCTGTCCCCTTAAGATTATAACAACTTTGTCTTTTAACAAAATGCATTTGGATATTTAAAGGTAATGCATTATTTTGAGCCCTATACATAACTGATAAAATATTATAGTCTACCAAATCATGGAACTTCAATAACTTCAGTTGATAAAATAATGTACTTGATGGATGACGGTAATGTTTTCTAGTGATAATTCTTACAGCTCTTTTCTGTAATACAAAAATAGGCTTTGTGATTGTTTTACACGCATTCCCCCAAACATCAATACAATAGATTAAGTGTGGAACAATGATTGTGTTATACAACAAATACAGAGCTTTATCATTCAATAGGTCTCTGACTTTGTACAGTACTGCAATCGATTTAGCTATTTTTATTCTTACAGAATTTATGTGTTGTTTCCATGTCAGTTTGTCATCAATGATAACACCCAAAAACTTCACCTCACTCACTCTACAAATCTCAACACCCTCAATTTTGAATGGAACATCAACAGTTTTTTTTCATTCATTCATTCATTCAACCTTTATTTATACAGGCTAGCCTCGTTGAGTCACGGGGACTCATTTACAAGAGGGACCTGTCTCACTCACACCAAACAACCATCCACTCTCACACTCACACCTAGGGTCAATTTAGAGTCACCAATCAGCCTAACAAGCATGTTTTTTGGTCTGTGGGAGGAAACCGGAGTACCCGGAGGAAACCCACGCATGCACGGGGAGAACATGCAAACTCCACCCAGAAAGGCCCCGGACCGGGATTTGAACCGGCAACCTTCTCGCTGAGAGGCAGCAGCTCTACCAGTTGTGCCACCGTGCTGCCCAATTACTTATTACTGAATATCATGTAATTAGTTTTTTCTAGATTTAATGATAATTTATTTATTTTAAACCAAGTTTGTATCTTGACAAATTCTGTCTTTATCAATTCCAACATTTGTTCTATATCTTCACCTAAACAGAAAAATGTGGTATCATCAGCAAAAAGTACACATTTAAGGAGTCCTGACACATTTACCAAGTCATTCACATATAAAATAAATAGCTTTGGTCCAAGTACAGAGCCTTGGGGAACTCCACATGTGATATTACAGAGGTCAGATCTTACATCATTTATTTGTACAAATTGTTTCCTATCTTTTAAGTAGCTAGATACCCACTGTAATGCTGGTCCTCTAATACCATATTTGTTCAGTTTTTCAAGGAGAATGGTGTGATCAATAGTATCGAATGCTTTTTTTAAATCAACAAAAATACTGATACAATATTGTTTTTGATCGACAGCAGTAGTTATTTGTTCCATTAATTCCATGAGAGCCATTGATGTAGAGTTTTTTGCTCTAAACCCATACTGACTGTTGCTTAGAATATTTTGTTTATCTATAAATTGATCTAGTCTGTTTACAAATAGTTTTTCAAGAATTTTTGAAAACTGTGGTAACAAGGATATAGGTCTATAATTGTTGAACACACATTTATCACCATTTTTAAAAAGAGGAACTACCTTAGCTACTTTCATATTATCTGGAAATATTCCTGTTGAAAATGATAAATTACATATGTATGTAAACGGCTCAATAACATGGCTCATTATGTCCTTCACAAACATCATATCCATGTCCACCCAGTCTTTCGATCTCTTGTCTGTAAGATGTTTTACTACATTCATTATTTCCTCTTTGTTAGTTCCATTTAGAAAAATACTATTTGCACAACCTGTAATTGAATGGATCACATTATTATCTACTTTTGGTATCTTAGCTGCAAGGCTTGATCCAACATTCACAAAATATTGATTAAATCCATTTACAATTTCATTTTCATCATGAATTTCATCGTTGTCTTTTACAAAATATTTTGAAATACCAGTTTTTGTTTTATGATTCTTCAGGACACTATTCATTACTCGCCATGTTGCTTTCATATCACCATTACTTTTATCTAATAATTTACTATAATATTCTTTCTTATGTTTCCTTATAATCCCTACTAATTTATTTTTATACTTTTTATATTTTTCTTCAGCGCTCTGACTTCGCAATTTCAAGAAACATGAATACAAATAATTCTTTTTTTTACAAGCATTTCTCAACCCTTTTGTCATCCATGGTTGATCAACCGTATTTCTCTTTGTGTAATTTGTTTGCACACAATTCTTTTCATACAGAGCTTCCAAGATATTCATAAACTCATCATATGCTCTGTTCGCATCATCAACATACACTTCATTCCAGTCTTGTTTATCTAGATCCTCTTTTAATTTTTCCAAAACTTTTTTGACGTGTTTATGATCTTTTTCTTCGTTGTAACTGCTTTTGTGATGCTTTGATCATTTTTATAGATTGTGAAAACTGGTAAATGATCACTTAAGTCGGTCGTTAAGATACCACCTATCACGTCCCCATTTGTTATATTTGTGAAAATATTATCAATTATTGTGGCACTATGAGTTGTAATTCTTGTTGGCTTTGATATCAATGGATACATATTTAAACTGTACATTGAGTTTATAAATGTGCTTATAAATTTAGACCACTGGAGGACAAATTGATCTCATTTTAAAAATTGAATTGTTACAAATGCATACAAATGAATATCTAAAAAAGCTAAGTCTGGTCCTCTGGACATTCAAAAAACAAAACAAAAACAAAAATTGTAGAAACGTTCCGTCTTTCATCTGAAAGACTTCTTCAGTCTGAGGTGCTGTATTCAGCTCAGTCTTATAAATAGCACCTTCTCAGCAGCAAACTGGTTGATCCACTATGAGAAGGTGCTATTTATAAGACTGAGCTGAATACAGCACCTCAGACTGAAGAAGTCTTTCAAATGAAAGACGAAACGTTTCTACAATTTTTGTTTGTTTGTTTTTGTTTTGTTTTGTTTTTTGAATGTCCAAAGGACCAGACTTAACTTTTTTGGATTTTTTTTTTAGATTTTTCTACCTGGATTATTGAGCATGTATCAGGAAACAAATTAACAGTTTTCATTTGATACTATTTTATCTTAACATGTGATGTCCCCCTGATTCTTGACCTGCCATTGTGTACCTGTTCCTCCTTTCTTTTTCTCTCAAACCCAGCCGGTCGAAGTACAAATAGATGGCCACTTGTCCTGAGCCTGGTTCTGCTGGAGGATTCTTCCTCATGACGGAGTTTTTTCTTTCCACTGTTGCCTTCATGCTGCTCAGGATGAGAGTCTGCAACAAAGTTAAACTCAAACAGTCTGCTCCTCAGATAAATAATATTAACTTACCTTTTATGCACCGGTATATGAATGTTTCTGTTCAGTTCCCTGAGATGACTTCTGTTGTGACATGGCACTACATAAATAAACTGAACTGAATTGCAATTTAGAAGAAAGCTCAGGCCTCAACACCTTTACTTTGGTCAGATGTGTTACCTATGCCTGTTTCTGAAGAAGTGGAGTCTCAGACTTTTACTAATATTGTCCAGAAAATGGAGCAGTTTTCAGAGATGGACACCTTTATGCCTTTTTCCAGCTCACACAGACCGCTAACAGAGGGGGAAGGGGAGAGCTGTATACCTTCTGGCTGAACAACACACAGAACAAAGAGACCCCAGTGACTTCCTGCCAGTCATATATCTGCAAAGTCATAAAACTGTCAGACAGATAGGCGACAGGCCTTCTCTTTCTCTCCCAAGCCATTCAGAGACCTGAACAGATCCAAACAGAGCACTCTTTCAGAACCAGAACCTGCCAAGACAAATCTGTGTACATGCTCACATCCTATGTCCCCTCAGCAAATCCTTATCATTCTATAAGAGAGAGACTGATCATTTGAACACCGTGTGAAAACTCCTTCAAAGTAAATGAAAACACAAAGAAAAAATATTTTTATTTCATAACAGT
>JBBPBX010004428.1:0-33658 GCA_038048925.1 Garcialebias charrua | reverse complement strand
GGGCTACTCAACGACAGTTGTAGAAGATTTCTCATAAACTTTTAAGAAGGGGTACCAAACTTTATCAAATTTATTTTCAGAACCCCGGAGAGTAAATGTTATCTTTTCTAAGTCTATACTTGACATAATATCCCTGATCCAATGTGAATGTGACGGGGGAACTGGATCTTTCCACTTTAATAAAATGGCTCTCCTGGCAAGTAAAGATAAAAATGAAAGCATTCTTTGTTTAAAGCGTGGTATGTCTAGTTCTGGGGCCACTCCAAAGACGGCAGAGATGGGCTTTGGCTCAATCTCACATTGCAAAACTTCAGATATAGTGTGGAAAACTGATTTCCAGAAGTTAGCCAGGGTAGGACAAGACCAAAACATATGGATTAGTGTAGCAGGTGCACTCCTACACCTGTCACACGTTGGATCCACGTTTGGATAAATGCGCGCCAATTTAACTTTAGAATAGTGTACCCGATGGACAACTTTAAATTGCAGGAGTGCATGACGAGCACACATTGAAGTTGAATGCACCTGATCCAGAATAGAGTCCCACACCTCGTCAGAGAGGGGGGATTGAAGGTCTTGTTCCCAGACTGTTTTAATAGCAGTCAGAGATGGACAATTCAATCTGAAGATAAGACTATAAAGTTGAGACAACACACCTTTGGAAGTGGGATTGATTGACAGAAATGCATCAAGAGGGTTATCTGGAGGTTTATCAAACGCTTGTGCTGCTTTGAACAGTAACGTGCTTGTCGGGGGAATTTCCGGTAAAAGTTTACGAATGTTTATCACCGCTAAGGTTAATGTTGAACCGTCGTGAGAGTTGTGCAGCTTAAAGTCCAAGGTCACCCCCGAGTCTGTGCTGAGAGGCCGAGGTCATCAGTGGCCGTCTGTGAGGACTGATAAGTATTATAAAAACACTTCCTGTACACCGTCTGGGGCAGATCTTCGCGACCGGGGCTTCAATGAAACATCTGTGTAAGCCTGTGGTGAACTCTGCCCTTGCAAGTAAACTGTGTTGAAAAATCTTCACCTGTCTTCGTGTATGGCACTTTTTAAGTACCAAGTAGATAATAAAAGGGTATTTTTATCCAACAATGCTATTAAAACTAAATTATTTTGTCAATGTTTATAAATCATTGTATTGGGATCTGTTTTTCTTCCGTACGTTTTTCGCCACGCAATTCATTCAAAAAATTTTGTGCTATTTCGCCCAATTTCAGACATCCTTAGATGCCTGGACCACCTCAACTTGCTCTTTTCGATGTGGAGGAGCAGCAGCTCTACACCTAGTCTCTCCTGGATAACTAAACTTAAATCCTACCGCTTAGGCAGAATCCAGCAATGTTGCAGAGAAAACTCATATCAACCGCTTAGATCTGCGAGCTTGTTCGTTCAGTCACTACGTAGAATTTTTAATGTAGCAGTGTTTCCCCTAGATTACTTGCCTAGGCAGGGCGCTCATCTCTTCCATGATTTTTGTTGACGGGGGGACATCTGTGTTGCCTGCTGTTTGTGCCGACAATCTTTAATCTGTGAGATTAAAAATAATCCCAGGTTCATTTTCAGTATCATATCTAGTTTAATGAAAAATCATATCTCTGTTGATTGATAAACAACTATAAGCAGTGATGACTTCATGAGTCTTTATAATTTAGGGAAAATATTCAAACCAACTTTCCTAGTATCGCCTCTGGTTCTGTGTCAGGTGAGACAACTTTAAAAATGTCACTAGAATCTGATTTATGTTTGGACTGTTTTTGTCCTGTTGAGCTCTTCAAATTGTCAAAAATAATATCTTCATCCAAACCATCCACATGTCTGCTAGATCCCTTCCCAACCAGACTATTTAAAGACATATTTTACGTAATTAAAAACTAGGGATGTGGCCGATCCGGTATTGGTATCGGCCTCCGATACCAGCATAATTTACGTATCGGATTTTTCCGATCCACGATGCACGCCTGCACCTGTTGAAACTTCTCCACACGTTGGCTTCAAACAATGGAATGGATTTCCTGAACGGAGGCGTGTCTCATGAACCCAGAGTAATAAGACCCGCCTCACATTCAGGAAATCCATTTCATAGTTTGCAGCCAGCTACAGCGTGAGGACTGAGCAGTAGCACTGTGGTTAACAGCTAGCCAACTTTTCATCGTAACATGTCCGCTGTGTGGAAGTATTTTACACTAAACACCACAAGACAGCAACGTGCAATGTCTGCAGAGCCATAGCGCCACATTAAACTGCGGTCAAGTTAGTTTTACGTTGGACATTCGAGCTCCGTGGCTTCAGCGAGGCGCTACTCTCGCTGAAGTCCCACACAGGCAGCCCGACCCTGGCCAGCTGCGTCCAGTCTGCCCCGCTCTGTCTGCCCGTCTCGGAGGAGGGACAGGCGGAGAGCGGCTGACAGAAATCAGAGCTCTGCTTCAGATTGAACAAGAAAAACACACCGCTGAAGCTACGGAGCTTGAATGTTCACCGAGAAGTTGCTAAACTTCGTCGTAATTAATGACCAACAGCTATCGGCTGTAGAAAATGAAGGATTTCACAGCTTGATACTTGCAGCCAGCAGCCAACAATCATAAAAAAACATAATTAAAAATCATACGAAAACTGTATTAAAAAAACAAAACGAAACATAAACCGCTACATTATAAAACTATGTAAAATACTAAAAACAGAAAATACTAAAAACAGGAACATGTCTGTGTTGGTTTATGCTATGAACTTAGCAGATGTAAAGCTATTTGACATTTTATTTAATTCATTCATTTAAAAGGGACACAATCAAACAAATTCATCAAAAAGAAAACATTGAATGAAAAGAGTGCAGAAAGAAGAAAACCTTTATTTTATTGCCCCCTTGTTTAAAAGAATATATAAAATAACTTTAAACAAACAATCCCTTAATTTAATCACTTTAATATCTACTTTAAAGCTAGGAATTAAAAAAATACATTTTGTGTTAGCAGAATTTAATTGTAACTTTGAAACTTATCCAACATTAATAACCCTTACCTCAAGTTGCCTTTTTGGACTTGCATGCATATATGTGTACACACTGTACTTGAGAGGAGATTATTACAGCCTCATCTAAAATCAATGATGATGATGATATTGGAACTGGATCGGTATCGGCCGATATTCAGATTTAGATATCTGGATTGGATAAAGAAAAAAAAAAGGATTGTTGCATCCCTATTTAAAACCATGTCTTGGATCTGCCTAATTTGTCTAATGAATGGTTACTTACATACCACAGAGCTTTAAGGTTGCTGTAATTAAACCTTAAGCATAATCTTGACTCGGGAATCCGAACCAATTATAGACCTATATCTAACCTAACTTTCATTTAAAAAAATTCTAGAGAGAATAGTTGCAGGTCAGTTGTATGATCATCTACAAAGAAATAATCTGTTTGAAGAGTTTCCCATCAGGGTTTAGAGCTCACCAAAGAACTGAATCTGCACTGGTGAAAGTTACTAATGATATTCTCATGGCCTCAGACAGTGGACTACTGGTCCTGTTAGACCCCAGTGCTGCATTTGATACAGTTTATCATAATGTTCTACAAAACGGATTCCAAAAAAGTTGGGACACTAAACAAAACACCTGCAGTGTTCCGTCAGTGAGGACTGAACTTGGCAAAAGGGCCTTCTCCTACTCTGCTCCTGTTTCCTGGAATATCTTACAAAAAGATCTGAAGCTCTCGACCTTGACATCTCTAATGGTGAATCCAGACCGAATGCGTTTTCTACTGCAGCAGCGTCCAGTTTACATGCAAAGTCTATGGTGGACGCACCTCCAGCAGCCTCCTGGCGTCTTGCGTCACGTCGCGTGCGTGTTGAGCGTGCTGGAGAGCGATTTCCGTGCACGTGAACCCGCGTCAACCTCCAAAGCACGCCTCCAACATGCTGAAGATTTCGCCGTTCAACTTTCAAACGCCGCTCAAACTCTACCCGATTGGTTGGTGTGTCAACCAATCAGGGAGAGTCGGGGGAGAAGAGAGGGGGTCAGGGGGAGAGTCCCTATGTGACGCGGAAACCAGTGACGCGGAAACCATTGCGCATGTGACGTATTGTTTGTGGAACACAGAAAAAACCCGCGGAGTCATGGAATATGGAAGAGAAACTCATTGTAGCTGTGTGTTCGCGACAATTCCTTCACAACCAGTCAAGTCTGCTCCACAGAGACAGAAATAAAGAGCTCCTCACCTCGCGGAGTGCATTGACGACTCGGTACACCGGTAAGCTCCTCCCCCACACCCCCGCAGCAGCAGGGTTGCCAGATAAACATGAATTTTATTTTTTTATTTATTTATTTTTACCCCTTTTCAGTGCAAATGTTCACTAAACTCAACACATTATTAATCTTATCAGACCCTCACGCAGCAAATATGACAGTTTGGGTAAAAAAAAATAAAAAATAAGCAACAGTACTAGATGATTAATTAATTTTTATCTGGCAACCCTGCGCAGCAGTTTTCTGGGTAGTTTCGCTTCTGGCTTTTTGGTCTGGACACAAAGTGCGTCCACTTGCGTGCGTGTTGAGCTTTTTTGCAGTTGAAATCGCGTTCGGTCTGGATGTACCATAAGGGGCTTTAAGAATCTGTTGGAATCCTGGCAAAAACCAATGCAGACATGTTCCTGTTTTTGATTTTCTACATCTACCTTACAATCTGTCTGTTTTGCTACTTTGACATCTTTGTTTTAACTTGTAAAAAAAAATCTGTATTTCTCTCTTATGTTTGTCTATTGTTGATTGTCCAAGGAAAATCTACTGTTGCTGTTGTCATCGTTCTTCCCTGAAACCAGGTCTCTCTTGTAAATGAGTCCTCGAGGCTCAATGGGATTAACCTGCCTAAATAAAGGTTGAATGAAAAATTGTGAATAATAACTGAATGCAATGATGTGGAGATGGCAAATGTCACGAGAAAACGAGCACAAACAAGACTTTCACAGTTCCGGAGGGGATTGAAAAGCAGAACTGTATCGGAGTCTTAATAAATGCGTGCTATGATACAGACTACTTCAGCTTTTCTCTGAAGTCTCTTTTAACCAAGCCGCAAATTAGGTCTCGGACACATTTCTCATGCTCAGATCCCAACGTGTTATCTGTCATCAACGTTACTCTGCATTTTATGTTGCCATAGCGATATCATCCAGAGTCTTTGTATGCATGCTTTACTGCATATAGTTTTTTATTGTTTGTATTTAATAAATTAGCTTTTTTTTTCTTTGTATCTGCGGTACCACTTTAAACCCTAAAAATTGGGAGCTTCTTAAGGTGCTTGCAAATAGTAGCTATACATGATGTATGGCTTTACCCAGGAATTTGGTTTCATTTTTAAATCTTTGTCTTTGATTCTTTCTATGTACTGTACTTTCTATGTACTGTGTGTTGACGAGAAACCACAAAGGCATGGCCAGGCAATCGTGTAGACCTTTAAAGCACCGGGTTGATGGTAATAAGACCCAGCTGGGTCCGGATCTTGCTGGACAGTTTTTTCCATCCTTGAGTTCTAACCATCAAATCGATTTACATCTGCGAACACCATGACTGCTGCACTCCCAGCTAAAGTTTGGCCGGTTAACCAGAGATTTTGAAGGTGTGGAGGAACTTTGAATATGTAGAAAGAAATGAGAAGTATGACTCCAACCGGAGTGAATTGGATTTTCAGTTGAGCTTGGTTATTTTGTTGCCCTAACGTGGGGAAACGCAGCACGCATGCGCGCACGCACGCGCGCACGCACGCGCGCGCACATGCACACACACACACAAATGTAGTTGAAGCTTTGTTTATTTTTCTACAGGTACATTATTTCCAGATTGTACTCTCATTAAAGTGTGCTGTACAGTATATACCTGCAGATCAATTTAACCTTCATATTGTCCTTTAACTTTATGAACAGTTATGCNAAACATCAATCCCATTATTGAACTGCTTAAATATACCATTAAGAAATTTTCCCACAAAAAATGTAATTTTTAAAGCCTGCAATAAAAATATCAAATGTAAATAACTTTTTTGAATTTGAACAATTGAAAGCCTTTCTAGTTTCAAAAAATGCTCCACATTTCAGCTTTTTACAAAACTACAAAATATTTAGTTTACGCCAATGAATGTGTAGTTAACGGTACAGTGCAGTAGTGAGAGCAATTGGAAAATTTTCAGATAGAAAAAATAGGATTTTCAGTGTTTCCCATACGTTATACAAGCAGGTTACGCCGCCCTGTCAACAGAACTGAGCGCCCTTCCATCCCGGCGACAACTGCGGTACTGATGTCAAAGTCAAAGTCAAAGTCAAAGTCAACTTTATTGTCAGATCTGCAATATGTACAGTGCAGGACATACACAGGACCGAAATTGCGTTTCTCTCAGTCCCTCGGTGCAACAGTAAACATCTAAACATTGAAACACTGAAACATATAATAATAGACATAAGCATAAAATAGTAAACCTAACACTGTCCTGAGTTTTTTGCATAGTGGTATAAGAGTATGAAAATTTACACCAACTCTAAAACTAAAACATTAAACATTTAATGAACATAATATTGTCCTGAGTTTTTGCATACTAGTATAAAAAAAGAGTATAAAAAGTATAACTAAAATAAACTAAAGGTTTCTAGCATTGACATTTGCAAAGTGGCAAAGCAGCGTATGAGTCAATGTACACAGTATATGTATGAGGTAGTAGTTGATGTTGTTGTAGAGGCAAAAAGTGGCATATGCAGTAAGGCACATTGGGCATCCCTAAATAAGACCGTTCAGAGCACACTGTATATGTACCAGCAGTGGTGTAGATATTAGAGTAGTGTAAATAAATGTAAACAGTAGTAATTACATGTAAGCAGTAGTAATAAAAGTAAACAGTATTAATAAATGTAAACAGAGAATGTAAACAGTATTATGATTATAGGCAGTGATGTAATACAGACATTAGTGCAAGTATGAGAAGTAGTGCAAACTGTATGAGCACATGACCGAGAGTTTAGTGATTAACCCGTTTGATGACACAGAGTCTAGTGTTAAAAACTTTGTGTTGAGTGATAATATGTGAGAAAGTTTTAGTGTTAAGGCAGTTCAAATGGGAGGGGAGGCAGAGCAGGCAGAGTGTTTAGCATTCTGACTGCCTGATGAACAGAGCTGTCTCTCAGTCTGCTGGTTCGAGCCTGGAGACTCCTCAGTCTCCTCCCTGATGGCAGCAGTCTGAAGCAGCTGTGTAGTGGGTGTGTGGGATCACCTGCCATGCGGTGGGCTTTCCGATTGAGGCGTTTGCTGTGTAAGTCCTGCAGTGAGGGCAAGGAGGTGCCCACGATCTTCTCAGCTGCTCTCACAATGCGCTGGAGGCTCTTGCGGCATGATGCAGTACATGCACCAAACCACACAGTGATGCAGCTGGTCAGGACACTTTCTATGGCACCTCTGTAGAAGGTGCTCATGATGGGGGTTGAAGCTCCAGCCCTTTTCAGCTTGCGGAGAAAGTAGAGACGCTGGTGAGCCTTCTTTGCCAGTGCTGCAGTGTTCCTGCTCCAGGACAGGTCCTTTGAGACGTGCACTCCCAGGAACTTGGTGCTGTCTACTCTCTCCACTGCGGTGCTGTTGATGGTCAGAGGGGATGTTGGGCATCCCTCTTCCTGAAGTCCACAACAATCTCCTTTGTCTTCTCCACGTTGAGAGTGAGATTGTTGTGTCCGCACCACAAGGCCAGGCGGCTCACCTCGTTCCTGTAGTCCGTCTCATCGTTGTTGCTGATGAGACCTACCACTGTTGTGTCGTCCGCAAACTTGATGAAGTGGTTGGAGCTGTACGATGGTGTGCAGTCGTGTGTTAGCAGGGTGAATAGAAGGGGGCTCAGCACACATCCTTGTGGGGCCCCTGTGTTCAATGTGATGGTGCTAGATGTGTTACTCCCGATCCGTACTGTCTGTGGTCTCCCGGTCAGGAAGTCTAGCAGCCAGTTACACATTGAGGTGTTCAGCCCCAGACTGTCCAGTTTAAGGATGAGCTGTTGGGGGATGATGGTGTTAAATGCCGAGCTGAAGTCGATGAACAACATTCTAACATAGGAGTCCTTCGTGTCCAGATGTGTGAGAGCTGTGTGAAGGGCAGAGGAGATGGCATCGTCGGTTGAGCGATTAGGTCGGTATGCAAATTGGAAGGGATCCAGGGAGTCAGGGAGGACAGATGTGATGCTTTTCATGACTAGCCGTTCAAAGCACTTCATCAGGATGGGGGTGAGTGCTACTGGGCGATAGTCATTGAGGCATGCGGGCGTTGCCTTCTTTGGGACAGGGATGATGGTGGTGGCTTTGAAACAGGTGGGGACGATGGCCTGGCTCAGTGAGATGTTAAAGATGTCCGTGAAGACCGCTGCGAGTTCCCCTGCACAGTCCTTCAGCACACGACCAGGTATGTTGTCAGGACCAGAGGCCTTCCGGGCGTTAATCTTTATGAATGATCGCCTTACGCTGTCTGAGGACAGCGTCAGCACCTGGCCATCAGGAGAGGGGGGGAGTTTATGTGCTGGTGTGCTGTTACTTGCCTCGAACCGAGCAAAGAACTCATTCAGTTCATTCAGCGCAGAGGCTGAGCTGTCACAGGTCTGGGGGGGTGGTTTGTAGTTTGTGATGGTCTGTATTCCCTGCCACAGACTGCGTGTATCCCTGCTGTCCTTGAAACGGTGAGCTATTTTCCCAGAATACTGCTTCTTTGCCTTTCTGATGCCCCGGTCCAGGTTGTTTCTGGCTGCCCTCAGGCCCACCTGATCTCCCGCTTTGAAGGCAGCATTCCTGGCTCTCAGGAGTCTGTAAACCTCAGCTGTCAGCCATGGCTTCTGGTTAGCCCGAACAGTGATGGTTTTAAGGTTGGTTACATCATCAATGCACTTGGTGATGTATGAACATACAGTGTCTGAGTACTCCTGGAGACATGTGGTGTTGTTTGTGGTAGCAGCTTCTTTGAACATACTCCAATCTGTGGTGTCAAAACAGTCCTGGAGTGCCTCTGAAGACCCCTCTGGCCACACTCGTATCTGCTTGCGGACTGGTTTTGTGACTTTCACCAGTGGCCTGTATGCTGGCTTTAGCATAACACAGATATGGTCAGAAGCACCAATGTGGGGGAGGGGGATGGCTCTGTAGGAATTTTTCATGGTGGTGTAAACCTGGTCCAGGGTGTTGTTTCCTCTTGTTGCAAAGTTTATGTTTCTGTATGTTTTTGGAAGAACACTCTTTAAATCTGCATGGTTGAAATCACCAGCCGTGATGAGAAAAGCATCAGGGTGGGCTGTTTGTTGCTCACTGATGTGCAGATATAGTTCATTTAGTGCCTCACCTCTATCTTTGCTGTTGGAGCTTGGGGGGATATATACAGCAACAATCAAAACAGCTGTAAACTCCCTCGGTAAAAAGAACGGTCTGCATTTAATAGTCATGAACTCCACTAAAGGTGAGCAGTGTTTGTAGACCACAGCAGCATCACGACACCATGCGTTGTTGATGTAAACACAGAGCCCCCCTCCCCTTTTCTTACCTCCCTCGGGGGTTCGGTCCGCTCTGTAGCATGTTAGCTGCTCCAGCTGAATAGCATGGTCCAGAACGTTGTTGTTGAGCCACGTTTCCGTGAATACAAACACACAACAGTCTCTCACAGTCTTTTGTGTCGTTCGCAGCAGGCGTATATAATCCAATTTGTTGTCCAAGGAGCGCACGTTAGCCAGAACCATGGATGGGATCGCCGGCCTGTGTGGGCTAGCTGCTAGCCTAGCTCTGATACCTCCACGTTTGCCCCGCTTCTGTTTCCTGTCACGCCGCTTGTGGCGTTTCCATGGCGGGCGCGGTGAAGCGTCACGCCGCTTGTGGTACTTCCACGGCGGGCGCGATGGAGGGAAGGTCGGGGCTGGCTTCCAGAGCAGCTCGCAGTCACGAAGCTGATGTAACTCCACCTCGAGCTCATGTAGCTTCTCCTGAAGTTCGCTGTTTATTCCCAAATGAGCGGTTTTTCCGACATCAAGCAGGAATTCACGGCTATACTTGCGTTCTTGAACACATAGACAAGACAAAGACGTGCCGGCAAATTGCGGCGTGCAGGACAAAACAGACGAAAGCACCGTGTTGCTGGGAGAGAGAGAAGCCGCAACGTTTGCACGCGCCGCCATGTTGGATCCATATCGTATATCGTATATCATATATGTAGCGCTAAACTAGTGGTGCGCAATACAGATGCGTTAGCTAAAACATAGTGCTCTGTTCCCTTCATGCCAGTGGTGTAGTTTACATTTTTGTAGTTGGTATACTGCGGTAAAGTTAGTTTTACATTGGATGTTGGACATCGATGAAGCCACGGAGCACCAATATCCAATGTAGAACTAACTGCTGTGGTCAGTCCTTACAGGTATACTGTGCTTAGAAACCAAAGTACACCTGTGAGTACAAAGTACAATGTAATTGTCAATTGATGTTGATTTTTAAGCATATTGAACATTTTCAAACTTCTTTGATGCTTCCAGAAAAGCTAAGTCTGGTCCTCTGGACATGTCCAGAGGACCAGACTTAGCTTTTTTGAAATTTTCTACCTGGATTATTGAGCATGCATCAGGGTTCTTTGATGCTTATTTGACTAAATGAACAACAAACTGATAAATGAACAACAAACTTTGTACAACAGTTGGTTTTGTATTAAAACATGTTATAGAATTCATAAAACAGTATCAGTGCAAACATGTTCAAGTATTAAGTAATAAGTACAGAATTATACAATAATTAAGCACTGCATATCGAAAGATTGTTACGAACGCGTTTAACTGCCGTTTAGCATATCAATGACACATACCTAATGATATGTCATGGATCACTGGGCACTTTCAAGTGGGTACACTGAAATTCTTATGCTTTTTTAGTGGGTATACTCCGTATACCCGCATATCGCGAAGACTACACCACTGCTTCACGCTGAGCGGTCTCCACCACCTCTCGCTCAAAAACTGTCGCTGCAAACAGCATGCAACACAGATGTGTCCCGTACACCCCCCCTTCCACCTCGTCAACAAAAATCTCAGAAGATATGAGCGCCCTGTCAAGGCAAGTACACTAAGGGAAACACATACATACATATTATAGTTTATCAATGGGTGGGGAAAAAAGCTGTGAAAAACCACCAATTAAAGTTTCTGTTGTCAGTAATGTTGTTCGATTTTACAGTAAGTGTTTATCACAGCATGAATATTAAATGTCCTTGCGTCTGACTGACTACAGACATGGATTCATTTTTTTAGTTGCAGTTTAATTAGATACCTACAGATATGGCACTTGTGTATATCTGCAGTTTTAATGAATGACTCTGTTCTAAACCGTAGGTGAAGTGAACAATGTGGAGCTGTAGCTAAGAAGCTTACAGCTGGCAATATTTTTCTTACCAGCAACAACAACAACAAACTAAGCATGGGATAATCACTTCTTAGAAGTAGACAAATGTGATTAGAAATGTGTTTTCCCCTGGGCCTTGCAATCAATTTGCTTCTTGCTGGGTTGTTCGGCTTTGTCTCGTCTGTTTCGATCACAGGACCTGGTTGGTGGCCTGTGGTCCAGCAGAGAGACGTCGAGGTCTATGAATCTTCAAATTATTCTGTTTTTTAGAGTTTAGTCAGGTAAAAACAATGAAGGTAATTAGGTGGTACAATAACAGTATTGAAGGCAGGGCAATGCAGAAGTTTGATGATGCTACCTACTACATAAGGACCAATTCAATTCCTAGTGTTAGATTTACCTTTAAACCTATTCCTACACTTCAGCTTTTTTCTACTGAAAAATGGAACACCCACTAAGAAGTTGATATACTCGAGTTGTCACAGACTCCTTGTACAGTAATTTGTGCATTAACAGAGACTATATCAATATGCCCATGCTTGTACCTATCTTCTGTTCTCACTTCAACTACCTCCATATCTTCTTTGGCTTTCCTTTTTGGCCTTTTCCCAGCAGCTGTATTTCTAAAATTCTTCCACCAATATACCCACTGTCCCTCCTCTGAACATGTCCAAACCATCATAGTCTGGCCTCTCTAACTTTATCTCCCAGTCCTTCAACCTTTCCTGTACCTCTGATTATCTTATTTTCAATCTTATCCATCCTTACCACCCCCGAAGGAGAACTTCAACATCTTAAGTTTTGTCACTTACAATTCTGGCTCCTGTCTTGTTGTCAATGCCACTGTCTCCATACAACATGGCTAGTCTTATGTCTTGTAAGGCGTTTTTTTCTGGATGCATTTTAAGGAAGATTGACAATGATACTAAATGATACAATTCAATACCCTTAACAAACAAACAATAAAAGAACACTTTATGCTTGATAAAGATAAGACGGGACACATTATGATAGACCAGATCTGGGTATTTCCCGGCCGGCCTTTTAGTGATCCACTTCCAGCCTGCCAGAGGTCAATGAGAAACCCTGTAAAAGCAGTTGTCATTAGCACCCTCCTGTGTAGAGGTTCTTCTAGTTTAACAAAGTTTGTCAGAGATTTAAATGTTAGTCAGCATAATTATCTGAGCAAACAGAATAAATACGCTATAAGCTTTTCTGTCTAATTTGCAAAATCATCAAGGCCTTATCGTCAAGATTTAAATATTCAGGGTTAGAGCAGTCATGACTGGCTTTGCAATAACTCACAGAATAGCTCAACAGAAATCACTGATAAGGAGTTTATCTAAAGGGGATTGGTCAATGCTGCGTTGAGAAAAAAGAAGCAAGGAGAGGTGTTTTTCATACATGTACGTAATGGCAGGAAAATCCAGAAGTAGATCCTCTTACTGACAATCATCTGGCAGCTGTCCTTAACGTCTACCTCAGAGATAAAACATGACTTCAGGAGAGAAAAAAGATACTGTTTTAGAAAATACTTATAATTTACAAATAAACTTTGGTTCAGATTTTTATTACCAAAATCCAACGTCTGTGACTGCTGGTGGAGTCGAACCCCCAACTATTCCAATGGAGGACAACTGCTGTAACCACTCAGCCGTGGCTGCTGCTGTAGATATAAGTAAACCAGACACCCCAGTCATTGGAGAAAACAATGCTTTCTGGTTTTTATTTTGCTTAAAAGTACTGTATAGTTTCCTCAAATTGTTGGGAAAATGAATCTATGGTGGACAAGGCCATCAGTGGCTTGGCCATTGCACCTGTGGTGGATAAAATGTATCCCTCCGTTCTCCAGGATCGGTCACTCTGCTCCACTTCAAAAAAGAAACGCCTCCCTCTCTTCTTATGCACAGTGCATCTTCTATCCACTAGAACAGGGGTTTGCAACCTGTGTCTCTTTGGTCCCTCTGCAGCGGCTCTTTCAAGCTTTGACCAAAACTAACATAAAACTGAATTTTATTGGTTGCTATACAAACCACAAAGAAGGTCATCCAGTAGTTTTAGAAGTTTTCCTGTCATTTCTTTTGCAAATATGTGAATACTGGAACAACTACAGGTAGTCCTCGACTTACGACGTAGATCCGTTCCTACGCAGCGTCGTAAACCGATTTTCGACTTAAGTCGAAATATATGTACATACTGCACCATATACATGTACAGTACTGTATTACCAAGCACTTAGCCTATCCTAACACAGTACCCAACATAATTATCAAAAAATACATATGTTTTGGAGCCACGATGAAGTGCAAAAACAGCTAATAGCCTACTTGGATACTGGTGACACTGTCCACCTTGGTCCATCCTCCATATTCTCTATTTGTTTACGACGTAAAACCGCCGTCAACCTCGGTCCAGAACGTTTACAGTAAGGTCTCCGCCAGTACTTTTCCACTGCTTCGCGTTGGTTCTGCAGTCAACCTTGGTCCATACGTAACATATTCCTCCGCCGCTACGTTTACTACATAAAACCGGAAACTGCGTAACTCGGCTTTTCAAAAAAATTATTATAATTTTTTTTTTTTAATGGGAGATGCACCGTAACCACGAAACGTCGTAACCCGAGGACTACCTGTACAAAGAGTAAAACATACCCAGTTTAACTTTATGCTTTATTTCTATAATTAATTTTTCCACAATAAAAAATATCTAGGTCTGCAAAATTCATAGTTTTTAATTAATTAAAAATCCCTCTCTTTAAAATAATCTGGTATTTTCATTTGTCTTAAATTGTAAGAATATAAATTATTATTTTTATCTTAATGATGTCACACCTAGTGGCCACAAAAGGCCCCTCTAAAAAGCCTAAAGTGGCCCATGGGTCACCAGTTGATAACCACAGCTGAAGCAGGTTGATGCGGCTCTAAATACTTTTAATTTAGTGAAAGAAGGCGTAAAATGGCTCTTTTGACCGTAAAGGTTGCAGACCCCTGCACTAGAATAACTTGCACCAAAAAACATTAAGGTTTACCGTACTTGCAATCCCTGATAGTTTCTGGTCTAGAAAAATCACTCATCTCAAAAGCTACAAGCATTCACTATTCATATCCCTCAGTGACTGGTGACATCAGCACACCGCTTGTTCTATCTAACCAGCTCTGTATCAGAGAACCAGCGTGCATTTTTTTTAAACGAGTTTAAGTAGACATGTTTCTACCAGACCAAGTAAAACAGTCGTTAGATACGGCTTGTTTTACTGGTGACCGTACAGATTCTATACCTTGAGGTCTGGCATGGTGTGACGAAACTTTTACCGGTCATTTTGAGAGACACGGCAAGTCAACACAATGTCTGCACAATTTCACTTTATTAAGATTTAATTGAAGCGGTAGACCTAAGTAGACTCGAGTTAACATCACATAGCCAAAACAACACAAATTTTAGCTGTGTGTTGGGAATTCATGTTAGCATGGGGCTCCTCTTCTGAAAGTCTGAAACAGCTAAAACCTCATCCCCCGCACTGGCTTGTTTGGGAGCCTCTGTTGTTGTGACTGGGAGAGCAAAAAAATTATGCATAATTCATTGTTTACCTGATGGACACCAAGTCTAATTAAATCTGCGCAGTAGCTCCAGCTGTGACGGGAGTCTCCGCTTTTTTTTGTTGCCTCGTGTAAAAGTGACAGTGCGTCGCATTGATGGGCAACAAAGACCTAATTGTTCCGATAATCTATGGCGAGTTTTACAATATTAATAATAATATTACTACATTTTATTTCTAGGCGCCTTTCTTGGCACTCAAGGTCACCTTACATTGTCAATCATAAAAACAGAATATTATATACAGTACACAGTAAAAACAAGTAAAATGAATTGAAATAAGACAATGCAGTTGCTATCATAGTGCATAGGCTACTTTAATACAACATTTTAACATTTGTGGAACTAAATCTAACACTTTATTAGATTGCATAGCCGCGCCAAATTTACATAATTATATGATTCTTGTAGTTTTTGTGCACGACATAGTGGAATCAGCCTGAAAAATGTGGTTATTCTTTCAATCTAAAGTCTTTGAGAGAGATTTCATAAAACTGCTCATAAATACATGCAACAAGAAAGCCCTTCTTTTTTTTTGTAGGTATTGCCTGGTGTCGATTCATAAAGAGCTAAATTCTCCTTTTACTTGGCTTCTGTTAAACCTTTGAAAGTGGAGAAATGTCTTCCCTTCCCAAGAGTATTTCATCATTTCAGCGAGGTGAACACATTCTTGTAGAGCTGAACAGTATGTCCTCATTCATCCTGCCACCCACCGACACGACCAAACCACAAACACACAAGCCCCCAACACACACACACACCCACTTACACAATCAGTCAATAACTGTCTGTGAAGGGAAGTTTTTCTGATGGGATTTAAATGACCTTTTTTCTCCTTATTTGTGCGTTCGTGAAAGGAAAAGATGGGTTTTTTACCAATGCCTGATGCAGTCTTTTATCTCCTTTTAGTGAAATGAATGAGGGTTTCTGCAACACGTCTTTTTTTCTCACAAATCATAGTCTGTAAGGTCATGCAGCGAAGCTACTTTATTCAAATTATATCTGGTTATACAAGAATGAAATATGCCACTGAAACACCTCTCCTGGAAAATTATCAAGTATGTTCACATTTGAAGGCTCACGGGTTTGTTGGATGTTTCGTTTCTTGTTTTAAGGTATTCAGACTAAGGATGCACGATATTGTCGGCATGGTATCGGTATTGGCCGATATTAACGTTAAATTTCAATATCGGACATCGGCCATTCCATTAAAATAACTCGCCGATATAAAAGGCGTTGTTTTTGCCTGCAGCGGCACGTGCGTCTACCCGATCTCACGGCGGAGATGAACATTCAAAATGTCGGCGGTGTGGAAGTTTAATTTTTCATTGGTGAGGATGTCGGATTCCGAAGATTTATGGACTACATTGAGCCTTGCTGTGTGGTTAGAGCAGTCATCCTCCAATGGGAGAGTTGAGGGTTTGATTCCAAAAGCAGTCGCATTCTTAAGTGTCCCTGGGCAAGACCCTGAACCCATCATTACCTCTGAGTGTCCCATTGGTGTATGAATGTGATTTAAAAAGCAATGAGCAATGTCTTTGAGTTGAGTACAGTAGAGTTGAGTACAGTAGAGTTCTGTATGAATGGGCAAATGAGGGCACAGATTGTGTTGTAAAGCGCTTTGAGTATCTTGATAAAAACGACGCTATGTAAGTCCATAAACTGGTCCTCCAGGGCCACAATCTTGATGATAACTTAAAAGTCTTTGCTATTTTACGCTGGGTAACACCATTCTGGTATTGCTGCACTATCTTTCTGCGCAACAATGGTGGAATTGGTGATCCTCTTACCATCTTGGCTTCTGAGAGACACTGACACTCTGAGAAGCTCTTTTTATACCCAATCATGTTGTCAATTGACCTAATTAGTGTTAATTGGTCTTCCAGCTGTTTGTTATATGCTCAATTTCCTTTTTCCAGCCACTTATTGCTACTTGTCCCAACTTTTTGGGGATTTGTTGACACTGAAATTTTGAATCAACATATTTTTCCTTTAAAATGTTACATTTACTCAGATTAAACTTTTGATCTGTCATCTATGTTCTATTACGGATAAAATATTGACTTTTCCCATATCCACATCATTGCATTCAGTTTTTATTCACAATTTGTTTAGTGTCCCAACTTTTTTGGAATCCGGTTTGTATTCTACTCCAACTATTTCATTGTATTTATGTTTGTATTGTGAATTTTGAAGTTTGAGTTGGTGAGAAATCTTTATTCTAAGTTGAAGTGAGGTGTTTCATATTTTTGTTCCCGGTGGCGGAGCTAAAATTGGTACAAAAAGTGTCCGTCCTTCAATGTGATAGTGATAATTTGAAAAATAAGTTATCACTACCAAATTCTTCTCTGGTGTGTGGGTGAAGCTAGATGAAAGAAAGATTCCTTTTGAAAGTTAGGTTGCCACATAAAAATCCAAGGTTTCACCATCTTGTACACTGGTTCCTTTGACTTTTGAGGAACATATGCTTTTCTAGGCTTCCTTAGATAGGGAACTTTACTAGTTGGCTTTTCTGTGTACACTATGTGAATGTTCCTTTATAGTGCCCTGAGACAACTTTGTTGTTATTTGGCGTTATATACATATAAATAAATTGAATTGAATAGTGTTTATACTGATTAAAACTAAAGTTTCTTCAAATAATTGGTGTAGCCAAAGATTAATCTATGGTGGCCAAGGTCAGACTTAACCGCTCCCTGGTTGAACCATTGCACCTGGTGGTGGATAAATTGCTCTCTCTGCTCACCAGAATCCATCACTTTGCACCGCCTCGGACAAGAAAAATACCCCCCTTTGTTCTTCTACACAGTGTAACTCCTACTCGCTTGTATATCTCACACCAAGAACATGGTTTACTTGCATTCCTTGTTCAATTCCAGTCCAGAAAAACGCTAATCTCAAGAAGTACAAACATTCACTATTCAAAACCTTCAGAAATGGGGAAAAATCGGCGTAACGCTTGTTCAGATTTTGACCATTCAAATGTATGACTTCTGAACAGCAGAAAAATGCTTGACAGATAGCCAACATGTGGCAACAAAACAATTTAGTCCCTTAATTTTGCATTTGTTCACCCTGTATGTCTATGCTGTGAATGTTTGACTAGGAGGAAACACCATTAAGGAAATATATACTTTGAATCATTGAGTTGCTACTAATAACTTGTTTGTGTACATATGTGACTGAATCTGTTGGGATATTCACAAACGCTCATGTACCATTTCTGCAAACGACATGCAATCTTATTTTCACAGTTTAGTCCGTGTTTTAATGATGACTGTGTGCTCTCCGTTCTGATTTGTTCACATTCGACCAGCCACAGTCAGAGAAACATCTAAAACAATCAGAATTGTGGCCCTGGAGGACAAGGATTGACTGCTGGTCTGGATTATTAGACTTGGCCTGGTTGGCTCTCAAAGTCCTTGTTTTGACATGTTCTTGTTTTTAGTTTTTTACATGGCCTTACACCCTAGCTGATTTTTTTGTTAATTTTTTTTAAAATACCATTTTGTTTTCAGTTCTTATTCTCACTTTGTATGGATCCTTTTATAATTGTCCACTGTTGTCCACTGTTGTCATCATTCTTTGTTAAATCAGGTCTCTCTTGTTGGAGTCCCCGAGGCTCAATGGGATTAACCTGTAGAAATGAAGGTTGAATGAATGTCAAGATTCTTGGTCCTCTTCCCACGAAAACCCGGTTGTGATTCCACCAAGAGAAGATCACGACGCAACCTAAAGATGCAGTATTCAGTGTTTCCCCTAGATCAGTTTCCTTGGCAGGGCACTCATCTTTTTTTGTTGATTGGAAAGCGGGGTGTAGTTGCACCCTAGCGTAGTGCTATGCTACTGTTTACAGGGATGGGGGAGGATGTGTGAGAGAAGCAGAGCGCTACTTAAGTAGCATTTTTGCTAGCGCGTCTGTATTACATGCCACGAGTTTTGCGCTACATCAGTGCCAACAGTTGTAGACGGGGGTGGTGAAGGACATTCGTTAGGCATGGCCCTCGCCTCGGTTCTGTTGACAGGGTGGGGCACCCTCCTTGTATAACGGTTGGGGAAACACTGAGAATTACTTTTTTCCATTCATCTTGCTCACTACAGTTTGGTCCATGTGCATGATCCATACCTTTCAAGATACCTGGGAACTAGGGATGCGCGATATAAACGGTACACGGTAGAAACGATAGAAATTTAGCCTACGATAGAGATCTGTCTTCTACCGGCTAACCGCAGAAAATCACAGTTGTCAGATTTAATCTTTACTTTTTTTAGTTTAAAACTGTGCATAAGTGGTGTTGAAGTGTACAATCAGAGTTGTCAGAGTTAATCGTTACTTTTTTGTGTTGAAAACTGTGCGTAAGTGGTGTTAAAGTATTTTCTTCGAGTGCTAAGTAGCGAAGCTATAAGCTAACTACGTCCGGCTTGCCGTAGTGTTGCCATATTCGGATGCATGCGCAAAACGCTGTGTTCTGTTGAAAGTTTTTTTTTTTTTTTTGTCGAAAGTTAAAGTAAGCGTTGGTCAGCTTTAGAGAAACCTGCCCTCTGATCTGTGAACAGAACGCTGTGTTGTGTGATTTTACTGCGAGACCCTCTGGTCAAAGCCACAGAGGAAACTGGTTGCCTTGTCAGCTCTCCTTAAAGCTGAAGGAGACGCCCACTAGAGGGTTGGAGGGTGAAGTGTTTTCAGTGTAAAATGCTGCTCTGTTACTGTTCATTTCTTAAGTGACAATATTGGAAACTGTTAAGAGTTAACAACATATTCTTTAGTTTGAAACGTATGGCTAAAACTACACAAGATATATTTTGCACTGTTTTGCACTACAAGAAAGAAGCTTAGTGCTTGAGTTGTTAATTATTTAAAAACTCTCTGGACCTATTTTCTTAATGGAGATTATTTTGTGGTATAGCAGTTTTCAAAATAAATTATGGCAAAAGGACACCCTATGCTTTTTTTTTTCATTCCCATTGCAAGTTTTATACCAAAAACATATCGCGATATACGTATATCGTTATCGCCACCCTTCACAATACATATCGTGATATGAATTTTATGCCATATCGCACATCCCTACTGGGAACTCTCAACCTGTGCTGCTTTTGTACTGTGGAGCATCACATGACGCTACCTTCTCTAAGACTGAAACTGTAGCCTCACCTGATTTGAGGCTATCAAAAAAAAAAATTTTTTTCCAGGGGATCAAAGTTCCAGCAGTCCCAGTAGTCGAGTGATTGCATCTAATATGTCTGCCAGCAGTGCAGATGGCTGACTGTAGGTCGTCCTTCGAGTGAGACACCTCACAGTTACAGATGTGGGTCGAAAAGCATTTGGAGGGAATTTTTAGCTTGGGTCATCCAGATGGCTACCGTTCGTCACGTTTCATTTATTTCTTAAAGGGGACCACACATTCAAAATTCACTTTTTAATGTTTTTTTACTCAACTTTGGGTATTTACTTCATAAAAAAACAGTCCAAAGGCCAAAAAAATGCACCCAGTGGTTTATTTACTCTAAGTAGATTTATTTTACTGTGATAAAAACGGCTCGTTTTTGAAATAAACTGGAAGTCAATCGCGCTTGTGACGTCACAGGCGCGAGGACAACCCACCCCAACCTGAGTCCAGCCCCTCACCTAGCAACCCCTGGTTAGGCTCAACCCACTTCTGTATTAAACACATGACTGTTGTTTTTCATGATTTCATCTCATCTTTTGTTTATATGTTATTAATTTCATGTGTACAGCACTTTGTTGCAGCTGTGGTTTTTTAAATGGCTTTATAAATAAAGTATAATTGTTATTTTTATGTTTTAGTTCAATTTTTAGTGTATTTGCGATCGCTCCAAACGCGCAGCCGGCAAAAATTAAACGAGCAGACCCCCGACGTAGGGACCGGCGTCAACGAGCCCCTCTTCTGGCGCGATGGAGCGGAGCTTCAACTGTGCAGCCTCGCAGCAGCCTGGCAGAAGCCTCGCAACAGCGAGGACCTTCTCTTTACCGATTAATTTACGGGAGACACTTGGTGAACTTTGTGTGTCTTGACTGGAACAGCGATAACTCTCAAAGTCTCCGCGTGCAACGAGCGGAGCTGGCGAAAACCGGAAGAGGAACAAGCTAACATTAGCATCGGATTCGGGTGGTCTCATGCTAAAAGGAGCAGCTAATTGCGGCGCGCTCAGACGGGTTTCGGTAAGTTATCTTAAGCTAACACTAACAGTAAGTCAAATGAGTAATAAAAAACGAGCTAATTTTAAAACAACAACACATTACAGATACTGGCTGTGCAGAGGGCGTAAACAGATCGTTGAAGGGCGTGGACTTCAGAACTTCTATCAGAAACCGGTCGTTCAAAACGAAAGTTAAAACTGGCAGAATTAAAAAGGGTATAATTAATTATCTAAGAATTATTTTGTGTATTAAAATGAATTAATATTGTCAAGATAGCACACAGACATAACATAAAATTTTTAAATACTTACATGTGGTCCCCTTTAAAGTAGACATAGTTTGGTTCCTAAAGAGGAAAAAAAAAATCAGATATAACATCTGTTCCTGAAACTAGATTTTGTGCTTGCGAGTTTAATCCACTATTTTTAAACAGGCCTAATTTAACTTAAATACCTTAAGGAAAGACAATGAATGCCTTATATATATATATTTTTTTTTTTACATCGTATCATGGTAACCCAGGTGTCTGGTGTCTGTTTCCATGGTTACAGTGGGACGTCTGGAAGAGGGAGCTTAATGATGCAGATTGGCTAAAACGTGAACATGCTTCCTTTTTACAGTCACACGTGTGCAGAGAGTCCTGACTGTCAGATTTCATCACGTACCGATGAAGACCTTTCAGTTTCCCTCCCTGTGTTTGACGGCGGGCAGGAGAAGCCAAGTTTCTGAACTTCATATAGAATTATTATGAATGAGCTGAGCCTATGATTGAAAGGTTGTCGGTTCAACTCCCCAGACCTCTACCCTCATTTGCCCCACTCTTCGCATGATAAATGAAAATTATCAACCTCATTTTCATTTATCTGCTTTATCATTTCTTCATGTCTCTCTCTTTCTACTGAAGACACTGGATGTCAAAAGGCTCAACTCCAGTGCTCTTCACTGACCCCTCCCCTTTTCTTTTCTCTTTAAAATATGTTTTAACCGTCCAAAAATCGTATTTTTGTATCGTTAAAAGCAGCTAAGCTGAGAAGCTAAGCTACGAGCTAAGCTTTCGTCTTGTCGAAGCTCCAAAATTCACAGTTGAAACCCGTGTCTTCGTGTAAAAAGTTGTTTTTCTCTGCAAAAGGAAGCTGAGAACTTGTTTACTGATTTTTATTATTTTTTTAATTAAAAGCTTTGTGTGAAAAATGCTATGCTATATAGCTCAACACACACCGAGCCTCCGCCATTTTGAGAACCGATAAAAAGGAAAGAAAGACGGCCCATGTTACGTCAAGGGGTCTCCCTCCCATTTTTTTTAAAGAGACACGCTACTCACTCCTTCACTAGCCATCCTTCGGTTCAAACAGTCTTATACTGCCATCTGGTGGTCAAAAAAGATACTACCATATTTTCAGGCCGAAAAGTCGCTCCGCCCCATAAGTCGCATTAGTTTTATTATGTCCAATAACTTGGAAAAATCCATAAACGTGTCGCACCTCCGTATATGTTGCATCTATTATGCGTCACCGCTGACGTGTCTCGTATGTTACGCGTATGTTACGCGTCACCGCTGACAACCCGGTAATGTGGGCCGGTGTTTTGCCCAAAATGGATTGGCTGCAAATGGTGGCCACAGGAGCGTGCACGGAAGGACTTTAACAAGATTAACACAGTTAAAAACAATTACAGGTAGTCCCCGACTTACGAGCGCTCTTACATACGAGGTCCCGGACTTACGAGCTGGCGAACGAGCAGTAAATTTGTAAAAAATACAGCACTTTTTTGTGTTTTTAGATGAAAGTGTGTTAGCTAACCGTTTGGAAACACGTTTCTGAGCATGTTCATGAACTAGTATGAACGTTTTTGATGAAAAACGAGTGTTCGTAGTAGCGCTAGCTTAAATTTTCCGATTTACGACCGAAAATCCGGACTTACGAGAACATGTGTTTCATGTTCCGACGTACGAATTTTCGTCTTACGAGCGACTCGCAGGTACGGAACTTGCTCGTAAGTCGTGGACTACGGTACCTGTATTTGTTTGCTGAAAATAGCAAAGATGTGTCTTAGCTGAACTATTCCTTAATAAATGCACGTACCCTGATGCATGCTCAATAATCCTGGTAGAAAAATCTAAAAAAGCTAAGTCTGGTCCTCTGGACATTCAAAAAACAAAACTAAACAAAGCAACAACAAAAAAATGCACCCAATTGTCAAATCAGCTGGATTTAGAAATTAGTTTTGCTACGTTGTGCACCCGCACGGGTGAGACCGCTGCATTTCTTTAAAATTTAGCAAGATAAACACTTTAAACAATATATTTGTTTGCTGACATTATAGCAAAAGTGTTTCTGAGCTTAACCTTTCCTTTAATAAATTCACGTAATGGTCAAATCAGTTGGATTTAACTTGTTTTGCTTTGACGGTCTTCCAAACGGTCGCGCGCTGCGAAAATAAATTATAAATAAATCGAATTTACGCTCAAACATCTCCTAAAGATAACTTGTTGTAAATGTCCATCCAGTGATTACTTTCTGTAAGTTTCATCAAAATCTGTCCTGTGGCTCTTGACCTATTTTGCTAACAAGGTAACAGTAGTTCAGACCTCCAGAGTTCAGGAGGCCGGGCTGCGACAGAGTGAGTCCGAGCAGAGGAGGCTTCTGTCGGACACATGAGCTGGGAATGGTCGGTGGACCCTAGCGTCCGAAAGTGGTACTGCTCCATTTTTTTCGTCAGAATGAATGGAAACTGTCATATCTCAGCAAATAATTGGTCTAAATATATGAGGAAAAATCCATAAATATGTCGCTTCGCCCCACATGTCGCAGGACATGAAAATTAGTTTTAAATAAACTGCTACTTATAGGCCGGAAAATACGGTACACTCAAAACAAATTAACTAACATTTCTTCTTAAATTCGACAATAATTACTTATTACTTATTGACAAATTTCAAACAATATTATTGTCTATCGCAAAAATATCTGAGACAATTAATCGCCCAGCAAAATTTGTTATCGTGACAGGCCTACCCTTAACCCCCACCATCTGCTCCCCTGCCACCCTAGATAGCAGCTGTCTGCTACACAGAGTGCTGTGGTAGCTTGGTGGTCTTTGGTTGCATAAGGAAGGACATGTGGCAAAATAACAATGTCCAAGTCTCTGTGCGAGTTAGTTTGCTGTGGCTACCCCTGAAGATGGGAGAAGGAAGAAAAAATAAGTGTTTCCCATACATTACTAGCCTTAGCAAGGCGATCATCTGTTCCGCGATTTTTGTCGCATTTTTCTGACAGGGAGATCCAAGACACATCTATGTTGCGCGTTATTTGTACTGACTGTTTTAGGTTTTCAAGCAGGGGTGGGGTGCAGGCGTGTAGACTGCTCGGCATGAGGGGAACGGTGTGCTACCTTTGTAGCTTTTTAGCTAGCGCATCTGTATTGCGCACCGCTAGCTTAGTGCTGTATCAGTGCTGCCTGCTGTCGACGGGGATGGGATGTATGTGTGGTTGATTTGGTATGCAAGGTGGGGCACCCTGCTTGTATGATGGTAGGAGAATCACTGCAGAAATATCATGAATAAGTAAATATAGCAATTTGTCATTTTTCCTGCATTTTCTTTAAAAAAAAATAGAAGAAAATTGTTGTGGCTAGATCCAGAACTATTAAACAAACCTGTTATACAAGTGAAACTAAGCTGCATATCACAAATACATTGTTGTAGTGTGCACTGTATCAGAAATAAAGGATTGTAGGGAGTTTAGACTCAAAACTGCTTGCTAGTACAAAATGTTGCAATCAGATGGGACTCCCACTGCCCTAAATGCCCATAATTGGCTTTGTGAGCATCTTGGTGACAGAATAGTGAGGACAATAAAGTTTATTGCAACTGATATTGTCACCATGATATTAACCCTCTGAAGGTCTTTTGGGGAAAAATCAGCCATAACCCATAACCGCATTGACATTAACCCTCTCTAGTGTTCCTTTGGGGAAAGATTGACCCTATAGATATCTATTTTCTGATCCCAGTTTTAGTATGTCCTAAAGTAATGCCTTCATTCCAGTTAATACTTTTCTTTTTCACATCTTTATATCCACTCACTAGACAGTACTTCACACTCAGCGAAAATGGGTTGTGCACGAGTAAACTTTTGGTCCAAAATAGTAGATCCACATGCACGTGCATTAATTCCCCCCTGGGATCGAACTGTCTGTCTTGTCTTGTCTTGTCTTTCTAATATATTCCATCTATCCATATCTTATCTTTCTACTCTATCTCATCTATCCATATCTTATCTTTCTAATCTATACATATCTTATCTTTCTAACCTATCCATATCTTATCCTTCTAATCTATCCATATCTTATCTTTCTAACCTATCCATATCTTATCCTTCTAATCTATCCATATCTTATTCTTCTAATCTGTCTATATCTTATCTTTCTAATCTATCCATATCTTATCTTTCTAATCTATCCCATCTATCCATATCTTATCTTTCTAATCTATCCCATATATCCAAACAAACAAACACAAACAGTTTTTGTCATAAAGTGAAGACATTTTAAGGGTAAGATATTGCTATTTTAAATTTAGTCGTAAGTTCAGATGTTACTCCCCCCACATACAGCATATATTAAAACATTAGGTTCTCTTCTTGTTGAAGGGGAAGAAATGAAACTAACAAGTGTAGATGTGCTGCCAACTGTGCACTTGTGTTGGCATGCTCCGATCAGTTTGCACTGCCTAGAGGGAGTTCAGGGGCCTCACTGAAAGGCCTCCGTGGCCTAGTTGTGATCTGGTCCCCACTGGGGAGCTGACACCACAAGGCTGACACATATATTTGTGTTATCAGTTCTTGTTTCTGCGGCATTTAAGACGAACCCGGTTTTAGCTTACACCATCTAACTGATAACCGCAACCATCATGGTGGTAGTATAGAAGATTCAAAACATCCATCCAAACAACACAGACCAAAAACTTGCATGTTAGGCTGACTGGTAACTGGTGTAAGAGAGTGAATGGTTGTTTGTCTCGTTTGTCTCTATGTGGCCCTGTGATGGACTGGAGACATGTCCTTGTGTCCCCCGCCTCTCGCACAGTGATGGGTGGCCATTGGTACCAATGACCCCTGCGACCCGAAAAAGAAAAAGCAGGTAAAGATAATGGATGAATGGAAGTCAGGTCTGATCTGAGAAAGATGTGGTGTCGTATTAAGGTTTTTGATAGTCTTGACAGTCTAGATTTCTTTAAGAAATACTGTATAAAGATTCTTACTCTTTTAGACACACACATACAACAACATGGCACATAAACATTGTCAATGAGCATGCTGGAAAACATTTAGACTCCAAGCAGGTTTTTCTGGGGCAATGTGGCCTGGACTCACCAGAACATTGATAAATATGACACTCCAAAATTAGGGGTAGGAGATGTACTGTAATAGATCATATGACCTTTTAAAGGAAAATGTGAATGTTAACATAATTTTTACATTTATTGTTAACAATTGATTTTTCTATTTTTATTTTACGAGTTAAAATTTACCAACNTCCGGTTTTCGCCAGCTCCGCTCGGAGACTTTGGGCGTTATCGCTGTTCCAGTCAAGACAACACAAAGTTCACCAAGTGTCTCCCGTAAATTAATCCGTAAGGGGAAGGTCCTCACTGCTGCGAGGCTGCTGCGAGGCTGCAGCAAGGCTGTACAGTTGAAGCTCCGCTCCATGGCGCCAGAAGAGGGTCCCGTCGCAACCGGTCTCTACGCCGGGGGTATGCTCGTTTAATTTTTGCCGGCGGCGCGTTGGGAGAGATCGCAAATACACTAAAAATTGAACTAAAAAACATAAAAATAACAATTATACTTTATTTATAAAGCCATTTAAAAAACCACAGCTGCAACAAAGTGCTGTACACATGAAATTAATAACATATAAACAAAAGATGAGATGAAATCATGAAAAACAACAGTCATGTGTTTAATACAGAAGTGGGTTGAGCCTAACCAGGTGAGGGGCTGGACTCAGGTTTGAGGTGGGTTGTCCTCGCGCCTGTGACGTCACAGGCGCGATTGACTTCCATTTTATTTCAAAAACGAACCGTTTTCATCACAGTAAAATAAATCTACTTAGAGTAAATAAACCACTGGGTGCATTTTTTTGGCACAAGGACTGTTTTTTTATGAAGTAAATACCCAAAGTTTAGTAAAAAAACATTAAAAAGTGAATTTTGCATGTGTGGTCCCCTTTAAAATAATTTTTACATTTATTGTTAACAATTGATTTTTCTATTTTTATTTTACGAGTTAAAATTTACCAACGGTATTTTCCCATGTAAAACAGCCCTAAATGTAATAAAAATTGGGGGGGGGGGGACGTGAGAGAAGCGGAGCGCTACGCCTGTAGCTTTTTAGATAGCATGTATGTATTGCATGCCACTAGCTTAGTGCTATGTCAGTGCCAGCGGTTCTCAACAGGAGGGAGGACATTCCGGTAGGGAGGGCGGTCTGTTCTGTTGACAGGACGGGGCACCCTCTTTGGATAATGGTAGGGGAAACACTGGTTTTAATCACCAGCACCAAGGTTAAGGTCACAAATCCACAAATCAAGGTCATAGATATAACAAGATTGTTGCTTGTGCAAGGAATAACTACTGCTCTGCTCAAGATAATTTAAAGAAATCTGATAGGAATTTGTACCCTTGATACATGGCACGTTGCATAATCTTTTAGTCACCCCAGCTTCAAGGTCAAGGTTACAAATCAAGGTCAACTGTTATATATTATAGGTCTTGTCCAAGCTATTGCTATGTAATAGTTGGTTGATGGGTGTATAATGTGCCATATGTTGTACTCTCATTTTGAGTTTGTGCAATTTGTTAACCTGGACTTAATATAATGGCGACTTAACAAGTATGTCACTGATTTGAGACTTGAGGCAGCCTCCGTCTCAGACAGTTAGACACAAATCATTGGAAAAATTAAACACCACAGCTCTGCTGAAGTGCACTCTAGCTACATAAAAGCTATAAAGCTAAACAGCCTGTTCCCTTCATTAGTCTTATGAGGAAAACTCAGTTTATATTTAGCTTTAAATAAATATGAACAGAAACGGAAACTTGGAATCGAAAACTCAGTAAGAAAGGGTAAGTTTAACACAAAACCCGAGGCTAATTTAAAATTGATAAAATAAAACATCAACTTCTGTAATAATTTAACACAATTCTGTGTAGTATTGCTGTATTATTCATCAGCCATTTTAAAATTACTTGTTCACTTTTTAAGACAAAACACTTGTTGGCACTATGAAAAGGAAACTGCTTAATTCTGATCATGATTCAAAACAAAGACATTGTGTAATTTGTCTAAATCCCGGCTCAATGTTAGAACTCAGCAACTTTTAAATTGTTTTAATACCTTTAGCCACGTAAAAGGTAATGGCTTTAGTCACTTCCTTCCACCATTTGGTTGCTTTCTCTCTCATATGGACTGCTTTTGTTGAACATCATGTGCGGGAGTGTTCGTTTCCATCTAAAAATACCTGTTGCCTCTGTCACATGCGGCATGGCAGCTCTGTAAGAACTGCCTTCCTCAAACATCTGTTTCAAAGAGTTATTTTAGTCCAAGGTTTCCTTTTCCCTCTGCTGGTTGAGGTGTGACTGATCCTGATGCTGTCTCTTTGAGTAGTTGAAAAGTTTCATTGCGTTAAAGGGAAATAAACTCCTGAAACGGTGAGGAAAAATTAACGGGCAAAGTTCTCGATTTACTGATCTATGTTGCGGCACTCACCGGTGGTCATGATGTTTGGATCTTGACAGAAAGAATGAACTCCCGTATACAAGTGACCAAAATGAGCTTCCTAGAAGGGTGGCTGGGTTCAGTCTTAGAGACGCGGCAAGGAGCTCCGTCATCCGGGTAAAGCTCCGAGTAAACCAGCCGCTCCTGGGCATGAGAAGAAGTCCGTTGACGTGGTTCGGACATCTGATTACGATGTCTCCCTTTAGAAGTTTTCCGGGTACGTCCCACTGGTAAGAGGCTCATGGGAAGACCCAGAACTCTCTGGGGGTATTGTGTATTTTCCCCTGACATTCCTACATCAGAGAAGATTCTGAAGATTCAATTCAGTGTCCCAGCTGGGTATTGATGATGGGGAGAGGGATGTCTGGGTTTCTCTCCTGGACCTGTTACCTCTGAGACCTGACTATGGCTAAGTGGTAGCAGATGGAGATTGTTCCACTACTGTACTACCTATGTAGTATATAGGTAGTACCGCTGGATAGAGGGCGAAACGTCTCAAGAAAAAAATTACTGTCTAGATGACCTGACTGAGCATTGTTGGATTTGGTACCTGGATAATTGAGCATGAACTTTGTTACCTATGTTATAAATCATATTGCTTCAGTGTTTGGATACATAAAAGTACACAGCTTACATCACTTAGAATAACTAGTAGCTAGCAACCCTGCTAGTTTAAACTTTTTATTTTCATTCAACCTTTACCAACCATTTAACTTGCACCGGCGAAACAGATCTGGCGTGACGTCATCCACAAATCCAATTCTTTATTTGGAAGAAACACGTAACCAGTGGTGGGAATGGTTCCGCAAATCCACTAATAGTGGAACTAATGTTCCATTTAGCAGATTAGTGTTTTCGTTAAATATGAAAACCTTTGGCGAAATCAGTGTCTGCTAAATTTAAAATTCATTCAAAATGTTTAGAACAATCTCTTTCGTTGCAAGACAAATGAACGTTCAAAAAATTGTAAAGCCAATTCTTTCTCAAAATGGTCTTAAAATTATTACAAATCCTTTCAAATTTTATTTAATTGAGAAATGTGTGAGAGCATTGGAAGGGTTTGACTTCCTATGAAACCAAACTCCGATCCGGGTCCGTTTTGAGATCCGGAACAGATCCGGTCCAGAGACCGTTTGCTATCTGGGGAGTGATTGGGGTTGAAAAAGGCAACAACTTGGGATCAAATTGAAGTGTAATTAAAACTTTTTTGACTGAATTATGACAAATACATTTGCATGAATATCAAAATTAATTTACAGCGATGAATGTACACAAATTTGTCCTATGTACCAAGTCAGGGAGAGTTCACAAGAAATTTTGTTAATTTTATTGCAATTTTCTGTCAGGCACAGTGGCGGATCTACCATTCAGGCGAAGGAGGCCGTGGCCTGGGGCCGCCAATCAGCAGGGGCCGCCAATGAGCAGGGGCCGCCAATAAGCAGGGACCCCAGCCATCACCTACATCCCTAACATTGCTCCTGCTTGTTAATGTACGTTTAACATAAAAATAATTATAGTTACGATGAAAACTATCTTTAAAAACGCAACAGAAAAAACGGTTGAGTTCTGTTCACCCCTACTAAAATGGACTATTCCGTCATGCGTCATGACGTCACCCACTAATCCAGGAAGTGCTGTATGCTCGCTGCTGTTTACTGAGAAGGAAGCGGGAGACAGGAGACAGAAAGCGGAGCTGAAAAACGTAAAAAGCGTCAAAAAACAATAACGTATGTTTCTTCACTACCGAAAGTGACAACCTTTTTAATGGGTCGAATTCTAAAACTTCATCAACTGTTAATGACGGTCACGAGCGGCAGCGGCCCATTTAAAAGTGTGGCGGAACCGCCGCAGGACATCAGGATCCAGCCAGGAGGAAGTGGCGCTGAGGCAGTGACTCAAGAAGATGAAGATAAAGTATTTACAGCAAGATGAGGTACGAGTTTTAGAAATTATTTTGTAGGTTGGGTAAAAGAAATCCTAACAGTAATCAGCTGAGACAACCACTATTTTCACGTTTTCTTTCTGTATCAAAATATTAAAAGATATTCGACCTAAATCTTCTGACTTAAATAGGAGAGAGGGGATTATATATTTTACCTACTTTAGTTCTCTGCCCTGCTTGCTTAGTATACAGTATTATTAAATTATTCGGACTTTACATTGAATAGAATAGATCTAAAATATTCCACAGTTATCTATAAAAAAAATGCTCAACCATTTTACAAAATATTTGACTGTTAAAACTTCATCAGACTATCATTGTTTTGTTATTTGGTCCATAGTCCCTCCATTAAATACATTATAAAGCACAACTTATAGCTTTCAGAGTAATGCAAAAATGTGTTTTTTAATAATGACTGGTTTGCTTTGGACAGAAATGCCACTGTTAGTTTAAAACAACAGAATCAAAAGGCTAGGATTGCTAAATTAAAATGTTATCTAAAATGTAAAAATTGATATAAATGAAAAGTGACATTCCCTGATGCATGCTCAATAATCCAGGTGGAAAAATCTGTGACATTATTTGAGTCATTTAGTTTACAGTACGTCTTACAGTCTGTGTAAGTTTTAAGGTTTAAAAAGAAGTCAAAACTTTCAGTCTTAATTATGGAAACTTGGATAAATGAGAGCCTTCACATGTGTTAAATGTAATAATGTCTTATTTTTTCTTTTATTTCCTCCAACACTAACATGTTTGTTGTTTTTTTCAGATGCAGTCTTTAAACATGCATCATTAAAGACCAGAAACAAGACAGAAGACAACTTTCATAGAAGTCCAGCTGAATAATCAAGGTAATTCATGATCACTTAATGCTGTAAAAGGTGTCTCATGCCTGGACATCTTGCTGTTCATATCGAGCCAGTGTGTGAATTCATCTCAAAGTACCACATCTCAACTACACACACTCACTTTTCACATTGATCTAACAACTGTTCCCTGTTACAGAATATGTAATATAACGTTAAAAGAATTAAAGTTGTGAAAATCTTATAATTTAGGAAAATATATTTCTACTGTATTGCTCACATCTACCCTCTCTATTTGTTTGTGTTTATTTAGTGTTGTTGAATTTTGGTGTAAGACTTGATTTAGAGCCTTTTATTGCAATAATAAAACATCCATCCATTTTCTTCCTCTTATCCGGGGTCGGGTCGCGGGGGGTAGCAGCCTAAGTAGGGAGGCCCAGACTTCCCTCTCCCCAGCCACTTGGAGCAGCTCCTCTGGGGGAATCCCAAGGCGTTCCCAGGCCAGCCGAGAAACATAGTCCCTCCAGGAGGCATCCTAACCAGATGCCCGAGCCACCTCAACTGGCTCCTCTCGATGTGGAGAAGCAGCGGCTCTACTCCGAGTCCCTCCCGGATGACTGAGCTTCTCACCCTATCTCTAAGGGAGAGTCCAGCCACCCTGCGGAAAAAACTCATTTCAGCCGCTTGTATCCGAGATCTCGTTCTTTCGGTCACAACCCAAAGCTCATGACCATAGATGAGGGTGGGAACGTAGATCGATCGGTAAATTGAGAGCTTTGCCTTTTGACTCAGCTCCCTCTTCACCACGACAGACCGGTACAGGGCCCCTTTACAAAGGTTTGCCTGGGGCCCCCAAATGTCTAAGTCCGCCACTGGTCAGGCAGTTGCCAATGGTTAGAGCCCAGTGAGACACATAACGGTATTTTCAGATGTACTGTATTCGCAAGTAGCCAGCAGACACCACACTGTCAATGGTTTCTACTTAGCAGAGTGTAATAAATTATTTTCCCACACATTTTTCCCCCCAAGAGACCAAAGACATGAGGCTTCCCCTCTGCGGTGCATTTGATAGCCCACTGAGGTCTTCCAATTCCCAGAACAGAGCTTGGGAACTGAACATATGGGGGATGAACCGTTAGTGGTGATATGTGCATCCGCATGTACTTGTGCTTACTCCAGCTGGAAATACGTAGTGCATTTGTCATGGCAGCCAGGCCAAGCAGGCATAAAAAGCCTTTCTTCTCACAATCAAACCCCACAAGGTATTTCGATAATACAGATGGGAGCTGTCAGGCCTTTTCTATAAAACAAGGCGATGAGGAGGCAGAGGAGCAAGACATAAGGATGGAAATTATCCCGCCTTTTCGGATCACATTTTCTCTTTTAAGAGTGTAGAATTCATGATAAGATAAAGTATAGGTGAATGTTTTATTGTCTGTTTGGTACAAATAAGAACCTGGTTTACTTTGAACTGTATTTTTTTACACTTTTGGATGGAAAGTAAGCTTTGAGATTAAGAACGAGTCATTGGCGCATTACCTATGCACCATCGCACATACATCTGTCACACGGCATTTGAAGAAACATTGACGAAAGCTCAGCAGACCTGACAGATACCATCATGTAAAACGACTCAACCTTTCAAACAGATGGAAAAGTAGAAGAATGAAGAGAGGTTGGAAGCTTTGGACGGGAGTGTTTCCAGCTTGCGCTCTAAAAGAATCTCCAGCTAGTTGGAGCAATAGACATTACAGTATTTGATAATCACTTCAGATATAAAACATTGATGTTCAGACATTTAATATGAGCTGGATCACATTGACATAGAGGAGAATGCAGAATTAACTCAGCATTTCTGTTAGCTCCATAGCTAATATGTGTGATGTTAGTTCCAGCTCTACTGTATAACACCTTAGGCCCAAAGCTATGTATAAGATGTTAGTTCCAGAGCTAATGGTAAATTGTAAATGGAGCTTACTTATATAGCGCTTTCCAGCCCCCTATGAGGG
>JBBPBX010004427.1:38878-69695 GCA_038048925.1 Garcialebias charrua | reverse complement strand
CTTACTTCCAACAATCAGATTAAACAACAATAATCAACCATGTAAACAATAATAATCTTCAACCAACAGTACAAAATGACTAACTCTTTCTAATTTTCTAACTAATACAAATACACATTACGCTATTTCATACATATTTTTAACACATTTGTTTTGATCATTTTTTTAAATGTAAACATTGAGATGAACTACTGTCCAAATCTGTAATTGTTGTGTGTAAAGTTGGTTGCTTGAGCAGCTCACAGTTATCTCAATTCGTTTTGAGTTCGTTTATATAAGATGTTCTGCTTTTTTTCTACATACCGGTGATAGTTTTTTGTTCTTAAACATATAAATAATCCTATTTACCGGTACTCCTGCAGTTCACCACATCTGAACATTTTGTTCCATATTAATAGAAAAATGTGGAAAAACCTTTTTATTTGTTGCAACAAACTTTATGTCCACCACTGTATGTGAGCCGTGTTTCGTGTTTTATTTGTCTTTTTTGTTTGTTTGTTTGTTTCCTGTTCAGTTTGTTTCTGGTGATGAGTTACTGTGAGCAGGACCTCGCCAGTCTGCTTGAAAACATGCAGACGCCGTTTTCAGAAGCTCAGGTAAGCTCGAGGCGATCTCCTGAAATCTTTTTGACTGGTAGCTTTAACAGACGTAAACGTAATGTTCAAGACGTCCTTCTTTAGTTCGTGTTATTTTTTTCAGGCTCACATCCAACCCCACACTCTTATGTTTATGTTTAATATAAGTTTTCAACAAAAAAACTTCATTTTTATTAAAAAGGCTTCTTTTTTTATTTATAATGCATGTTTTTGTTTGATCTGTATTACACTGTATTGGTTTGTTAAGTGTCCTTGAGTGTCCTGAAAGGCGCTTTTAAATAAAATGATTATTATTATTTTATGTTTTATGGTGGCTTAAACAGCAATTTTAAAAAGAAAAAACTAATTTTGGTCGGCTTTCCTCAAAATCCCTAAATAAATAAAACAAACAAACGATTAAGGTAAATATAAGGTATATATGGTTGTCTGTGGTTTGCAACACTTTGAATCATTTTTATTTATTTATTTATTTATTTTTCCCAGGTCAAGTGTATTGTCCTTCAGCTGCTCAGAGGCTTGGCGTATCTGCACCACAACTTTATTATCCACAGGTCAGTCCCACGTCCTCACAGCTAATAACCAACTTACACTCACTGTTTCATTTAAACTTACAGAAAATGTTCTAAAACTTAACAAGATTCACAGTTTTAATTAAATAAAACTTGTTTATGGAAAGTAAAATCTCAAAACAACTAGACAAGGTTTGAGATGTGATGGGAGCTAGCTGGTTTAATTTACATGTACTGTAAATACAAATGAAATTACCAATTGTTTTTCATTTTGATGGCTTTACGTCAAGTTATTTTATAACCAGGAGTATGTTGATTTGGCATCTGATTAAATGCCTGTGTATATGTGCGTATACATGAATACATGCAGTATAAAACAAATAACCAAATGTGAAAACATGGATGTGTGTGTCTGAGTTACTGAGGCCAATAAATCTAAAGTTTATAGTTTCTATGAGGAGATGCTGAAGAAGTTTGTGCACAGGTCAGACTAAAGTTGGCTATGTTTCTATGAGGAGATGCTGAAGAAGTTTGTGCACAGGTCAGACTAAAGTTGGCGTGAATGAAGCATGTAGTCGTAGCTTCAGAAATGAGCCGTCAGGTCGGAACGTTTCCCACAAACAACAGTTTGCAAACGCCGCACTTTAACGGGGCAGAAGATGTGCAGCTGCTTCATCCTCCTCCTCCTTCTCAATCTCGTTATCAGGGACCTGAAGGTGTCTAATCTGCTGATGACGGACAAAGGCTGCGTGAAGATCGGTGAGTTCTCCGAAAGCAACCGCCGCCATCACGGCTTTCACTGTAATCACATTAAATCTCCACTGACCCACCCTGAACCCTGCCACCGCACATTCTCACCTCCGTCAGCGTTAAAATAACTTCCTTGTTATAAAAGAGACTGCTTTAGTTCTAAAACCACAATCTCTGACGTGTTCGTTGTACAGAAGGTGGGGTTGATTCAAATCGTGCAGCTGATTTAGCATATTTTGACACGAATTACCATATTTTTCAGCGTTTAAGTCACAGTTTTTTTTTGCATAGATTTGTCAGTCCTGCAACTTATATGCCAAAATGACTTACGTATGTTTTTTTTTCCCCCTCTTCATGATGCTTTTTGGACTGATGCAACTTATACGCCGGAGAATACGGTAGTTTGATTTCGGCTGCATCAGGTTCTGCAGGAGCAGCTTCTGATGTTTTTAGCCTGTTGATACCACTGATAAAATTAAAATAACAGGCATTAGTTTTTATAAATTAGGAGTTACTTTGTGCATGAAGACAGCTGAGCAAGTGCTGGAAGCAACTTTTTAATTGTTACAGACGATTAAAAGGGTCCTTCGAACATAAAACAAAAGTTTACTTTCATAGTTCAGCTTCCTGTTTGCAGTTTCTGCATGTTGGGTTTACATTTTACAGCAATAAAAAAGAGAAGTCTTTGATTCACTGACAAATTAAATATCTAACGTTCCTTGACAGGGTTCCCAGCGACTCTGGAAATCAGGGAAAACCTGGAAAGTGACATTCACATTTTCCAGACAGGGAAAAAACTGAGAATCTGAACACTGATCTGCAGATTAAAATATGAAGTTCCTGAGATTTTAACGTGTTCATGCTAATATTCTGGTATCATGGAGTCCATGTTCTGCTTCTTCAGTCTACGTGGTCCATATATCCTTACTGATGGTGTTTGATGGTGTTTTAGATTACTGGTACTTATTACTGGTAGGAATGATTGCTGTAAGCTACAGTCTACTTCTTGTCATGTCAGAATGCACGTTTCATTTGACTGAAATATCTTCTGGGATTTTAGGATTTACCGCATTTTCCGCCGTACACGTTGCATCAGTCCAATTATTTTTCAGAGTCAGAGAGTCAGAGAGTCTTTATTGTCATTTGCACCGCATGTGGTACATGTGATGAAAACGAGATTATGTACACGAGGTCCCAGTTACATCCAACAACAAATGAAAGAGAAAAACAGTAATAACATCTAGAACTAACTAAGAAAAACATCAACTAGTAATACACTAAGCCTAATATAGTGGGAATAAACAGCAGCACGAACATGAGTTTGTATGAGCAGATGGTCACAGATGAACACAGCAACAAGAAAACAGATCAGCATCAGTATGATGTGATATTTTGCAGTGTTTATTTTTATTTTATTTTTATTTATTCATGAGTCTAACAGCCTCAGGGTAGAAGCTGTTCCTCAGTCTAGTGGTTCTACACTTGATGCTCCTCAACCTCCGTCCTGAGGGGAGTGGGGCAAAGAGTGAGTGTGCTGGATGAGTGAGGTCTTTCATGATGCAGGTGGCTCTTTTCCTGCATCTGGAGGTGTAAATGTCTGTGATTGTGGGGAGACTGACTCCAACAGACTTCTGTGCAGCCTTCACCACTCTCTGCAGAGCTTTCCTCTCTTCAACTGTGCAGCCTCCATGCCACACGTTGATGCTGGAGCACAGGATGCTCTCCACTGCACACCTGTAGAAGGAGGTGAGGACTGGGCTGCTCAGACCAGCTCGTCTCAGCCGTCTGAGGAAGTAGAGTCTCTGATGACCTTTCTTGATCAGGCTGGTGGTGTTGTTGCTCCAGCTGAGGTTATCATTCATGTGTACACCCAAGTATTTGTAGCTGGAGACCACTTCCACTGCAGACCCACCTATTTTCAGTGGGGCATGGGTGTGTTTGTTCCTTCTGAAGTCCACAATCATCTCCTTTGTCTTCTTCACATTCATGTGAAGATTATTCTCTTTGCACCAGCTCTCCAGGTGTTCCACCTCCTGTCTGTAGCTGGACTCATCATTGTTTGTGATGCATCCCACCACCGCTGTATCATCTGCAAACTTAACAATATGACAGCCTGGAAGTGTGGCTGTACAATCATATGTGAGCAGAGTGAACAGAAGGGGGCTCAGCACACATCCCTGAGGAGAGCCAGTGCTGAGGGTTATGGTGGAGGAGGAGAAGTTGTGGATCTTCACGGACTGTGGTCTGTCTGTTAAGAAGTCTAGTACCCAGTTACAAATAGAGGGGCTTAGTCCAAGTGTAGATAGTTTGTCTATCAGAGTTTGGGGGATCATGGTGTTGAAGGCAGATGTGAAGTCCACAAAGAGCAGACGCACGTATGAGTCCTTCTGATCCAGGTGGGTGAGAGCAGTGTGGACCACGGAAGAAATGGCGTCCTCTGTTGATCGGTTCTCACGGTATGCGTATTGATGAGGGTCCTCGTTGATGTTGACGGTTGTCTTGATGTGGGACATGACCAGTTTCTCAAAACATTTAGCGACTATCGGGGTGAGGGCCACCGGTCTATAGTCATTCAGACCAGTCACTGTGGAGCTCTTTGGGACTGGGATGATGGTGGCGGTCTTCAGGCAGGTGGGAACTGACTCCAGTGCAAGTGAGGTGGTGAAGATGTCAGCCAGCACCTCACAGAGCTGGTCCGCACATTCCTTCAGAACTTTCCCTGGGATGTTGTCTGGTCCGGTTGCTTTATGAGGATTAATCTTTCTGAGACTGCCTCTCACTTCTGCTGCGGACACCCTGAGATGCTCTTCATCTGGTGATGAGGTGAGTCTGGTGCTAGCTGGTCTGTTTGGATCATCAAAACGTGCATAAAACTTATTGAGGGCATTATGTTCAATAAAGTGGAAAAAAATCCATAAACGTGTTGCACCTCCGTATACGTCGCATCTATTATGCGTCACCGCTGACGCGTCGTGTATGTTATGCGTCACCGCTGACAACCCGGAAATGTGGGCCGGTGTTTTGCCAAAAATGGATCGGTTGCCAAATGGCCACAGGAGCGTGCACGGAAGGACTTTAACAAGATTAACACTTAAAAACAATTGTTTGTTTGCTGAAAATTATAGCAAAGATGTGTCTGAGCTGAACTTTTCTTTAATAAATGAACATAATGGTCAAATCCGCTGGATTTAAATAGTTTCGCTTTGCCGGGTCTTCCAAACGTGCGCGCGCGCAGTGAAAACCTTCATCTCTTTAAAATTTAACAAGATAAACACCTAATAAATATATTTGTTTGCTGACATTATAGTAAAAGTGCGTCTCAGCTGAACTTTTCTTAATAAATGCACGTTGACGGTTAAAACATGGCAAAATGAAGCCGGCAAAATGAAGCCGACGAAATAAAGCGGCTTTAAAATTACTACACGCTCACCCGCCCATAATGATGACAGAAACACCTATTTATTTATTTATTTTTATTCAAACCCGTTGAATTCTTCATCCTCTGTGTCGCTGGTGAAGAGTTCTGCCAACTCCTGAGGTAACAGGTAGTTCAGAGCTCCAGAGAGCAGGAGGCTGTGCTGCGACAGAGTGAGTCCGACCAGATGAGTCTGCTGTTGGACACATGAGCTGGGAATGCTCGGTGGACCCTAGCGGCTGAAAATGGTACTGCTCCATTTTTTTCTGTCCGAATGAATGGAAACTGTCATATCTCAGCCAAAAATTGGTCTCAAAATACAGTATGGGGAAAAATCCATAAATATGTCGCTTGGCTGTATAAGTCGCAAGACATGCAAATTAGGCAAAAAACTGCAACTTATAGGCCGAAAAGTACGGTACTCAGGAGAAGATCAGGGAAATCTCTGGGATTTCTCTTTTTCATGGAACGCTGGGAACCGTGGTTGAAAAAATGCACATCGCCCAGAGTTTCAATCTAAGATTATTTTATAATCCAGCAGAACTCTCAGCAAACACAAAATATTTACTGCGTGTCTGTAAGGCTAAAGACACTTTTGTTTGTTGATGTAAATTAACTGCGGCAGCCCTTTTGAAATGGTTTGACTTTAAATAACTGATCAGTTGTAGATGAGGACTTTCTGATTAAACTCCCTTCACTTGTTCATGAGATATTTTGCTAACAAACAGGTTTGATTCCCAACAGCTAATGCTGAAGTTGTAGATGATTCAGCTACGACCACATAGTTTAATTAAAGACCGTGTAAAGTGAAATTAAATGTGTGTTTTTAGTTTGTCACATGGCATAAATATGTGTTATTAATCACCCATTTAAATCTGACTGATTAAAAACATTGTTTACCTTATAAAATTAAGTCTCAAAAATCATGAAAAAACATGATTTTGCCTTGCCCTGGAACGCTAGGGGCGTGTCAGTGCGTGGGCGTGGTTTCAGGCAGCTGCGCTCGTCCTGCTCGTGTCCCACAGTGGAGAGGCAGACAGCAGAGCCAGTAAACCTGCTCTGTTTTTATCCGAGTTCTGTCTGTAACAGCAGCTACTTTTTCCAAGAGTTACGCTGTTTTTGTAAATAGTTTTCTTGTGTATTTTTAATCTGGAATGAATTTTAAAAAAAAAAGAGTCGTACCATGCGGGATTTGAACCCGTGGGCTTTGGGACGGAAGGCAAGCGCCTTACCCATTGACCTATCCAGGCATTACAGATACTCTGTACAAAACCACGCGGTATAAAAACATGTTATGATTTGTACGGGTGCCCTGACCATTACGACATCCAGGGAAGATGCACGAACGAGGCATAATTGATTAGCTAGCTAACAATGAACAAAATATCTATGCTATTGCTATCTGATGCTATCTGCGATTCGCGAGTGAACGGCTCCACCGAGGCGAATTTATACGGCTGGAGCTGCAGGGGGTGGGGCTATACTAATGAGGACCGCGTGACGAAACGCGGTCCCGTTTAAAACACGCCTAAAAAATCCTGAAATAGAAATATGTTTATACACAGTTTGCTCTATAACTCCAAAATTAATTGAGCTACAATTTTGAGACTTTTTACTCATTTACAAGATTACAATTATGACATTTATAATGTTTATTGAAGAAAATGTTGAAATTCACTTTACACGGTCTTTAAGTTTAACTTTAAAGGAGCTATATGCAACTTTTCTAACAATATTTTTTTAACATATTTCTTCACTCTGTCACTATCTCCTGACAGACTGATGTTAGACAAGTAATCTCTGAAAAAAACTATTGTCCCCTTGCTTCTCTAAAAGCATTTCTAAAAAGCCACAGTGACCCGCCGTTAACCAGCCAATAAAAACAGAGCTTCTCACTTCTCACCCCCTAACCCACGCCCCCGCCTGTCCCAGCCCGCAGCGGCCGCGCACGTTCTCGTTCAAAGGATTGCAAAGCGATGCAAAACTGTTTTGTATGTGACACAAATGTATTAAATTCCCCTTCTTCATCCCTGATCTGGACTTTTCTTTTGTTTTTTTGCCAAAAGTCAAGTGATCGCTTCCTCCTCGCTGAGTCCATGACAGAAATCATAAGGAAATTAATGAATTTGTCACGAGCGAATTAAACTCGGGTTCAACGTGGCTGCACGAGGCTCTGCAGATTTCATGGTGTTCTGGTGTGCTGGACCAGCGCTCCATGTTTTTATTTTATTTTTTAGAACGTTTTATTAACATATAAACACAGAAATTCACAGCTGCTGCGACAGGACATGAAGTGGAGGCGGAGTTAAGGAAGCTGAGCTGCGAGAGCGAGGGGGAACAGAGCCATATATGGCTCTGAGGGGGAGGGACCAGAAATGTGTCTCTGTTCAATTTTTTTTTTTTAATAGAGAGAAAGGAAAGATAGAAAGTAAGACAACAAAACAACAATTATCCACAAAAAGAGCACAAGGCCAACACACCCAACCTCCGTCCGCAATCCTGCAAAGTACATGATGGAACACAGCAACGAAACATACATTTATAAAGACTAATAATATTCATGACCTTGCAGTAGATTTCCATAAATAAACATACCCATACCTACAAATATATATACAGTATACATACATATGCATTCATATCACATATCCATCTACATATCTGCATATGATATCTACATATACATCCCTGCATCCATTTGTGTGTGGTTGTGAGCATGCATAAGTGAATAAGGTTCCTCCAATAGAACATTTAGTAGCGACCGTGAAGCATCAGAGATCCGTCCCCCCAAGGCCCGAGGCAGACGAAGGGGCGATCAAAGCCCAAGACCCCAAGAAGGACCCCGAGCCCAGAGTCCCCAGGGCCACCCGAACAGGACGAGCCACTCGCCCACTCCCCAGATCCGACCAAGGGGGAGAACCGGACGAGCTCCACCAGTGACCACACAGCGACCACACTGTGAACACATTGTGTGTTCAAAATTTACCAGAAATTACTTATAACAGCTTTAACTATTGCGTTTTCTAAGGTCAGCTGGCTGTGGCGGCCATCTTGACCTGGTATAGCACCAAAAGTGAATCAGTCATCAGACACATGAGGAGCATCAAGTGTAGAACCACTAGACTGAGGAACAGCTTCTACCCTGAGGCTGTTAGACTCATGAATAAATAAAAATAAAATTAAAATAAACACTGCAAAATATCACATCATGGTGATGCTGATATGTTTTCTTGTTGCTGTGTTCATCTGTGACCATCTGTGACCATCTGCTCATACAAACTCATGTTCGTGCTGCTGTTTATTCCCACTATATTAGGCTTAGTGTATTACTAGTTGATGTTTTTCTTAGTTAGTTCTCGATGTTATTACTGTTTTTCTCTTTCATTTGTTGTTGGATGTAACTGGGACCTCGTGTACATAATCTCGTTTTCATCTCATGTACCACATGCGGTGCAAATGACAATAAAGACTCTCTGACTCTGACTCTGACTCTGACACACAGGCTGCTGGCCTTTTGCACGTACCGCTGCCATGAGTTGTTTTTTGTTTTGTTTGTCTTTGTGCAGCCGACTTTGGGTTGGCCCGGATGTACGGCATCCCTCAGCCCCCCATGACCCCCCGAGTGGTCACACTGTGGTGAGTGTTTCCTCGCCTCTCACTCGCACGCCTCACGCACGAAGTGCAGAGCAGCTGCCATGTTTTAGACGAGACTGGATGCAGATTAATTTGGTCAAACACAACAGTCACAATCCTCAGTTCTCTCCGTTTAATAATAAATAATCTCATCACGTCAAGATAAAGAACATGTTTTATTAAGGAACAGTTTGATTCACACTTTGTGTTTAGTTCGTTTTAGATCCATCTGTAAAAAAAAGAAAAATGAGGTTTCAGCTCACATCACTGTGCTTGTGCCGCCTCAGTGGAAACTTTTAATCTCCTGCTGTAATCCACCTTCGTTGTCTTTGTTGGCTCTGTCCCTCCTTCGTGCAGGTACCGAGCTCCAGAGCTCCTCCTGGGGACGAAGACCCAAACGACAGCTCTGGACATGTGGTGAGGAATCACACAGTTGAAGTTTATTGGATGTGGAGGCTAACGCACATCTGGAACAGTGAGTGACTCAGGATGTTTTCTGCCGCAGGGCTGTCGGCTGCATCCTGGCCGAGCTGCTGGCCCACAAACCTCTGCTTCCTGGAGCCTCCGAGATCCAGCAGGTGGACCTGATCGTGCAGCTGCTGGGAACGCCCAGTGAGAACATCTGGCCGGTGAGACTCCAGCTGTTGGTATTTAAAGCTAAACCTCATCGAGACAAACGAAAGGATGCAGATAACGTGAAGTCACAAATCCCGTCTTCTGATGGGAGCGGACGTTTAAAGTTTATGGGCGTTTATTGTTCTCCTCTTGTAAAGTTAGGAACTCGACAGATTTTCCTGCTTCGTGTTGTTGATTTCATGTTAAACATTTAAGAGAAAGTTGCTGCTGCAACATCTGGAGATGCTCCAGCTTTTTTTACAGTTAGATTATGTGATTTACCAACGTAGGATTGTTAAGAAATGTAGCAGTTAATACAGGATTGATGTGTTCTGATATTATCAGGACTGCGTGTTGTATAATATTTGGTAAATGTACTACAGATCACCTTTCTATCTCATCAAGATACTGAAAGCACTTTACAACACAATCTGTGCCTCATTTACCCATTCATACAGCACTCTACTAGATCTCTATAAAGACTAATCAGAGCTTTATCACATTCATACACTGATGGGACACACATCGGAGGCAATGAGGGGTTCAGTGTCTTGCCCAGGGACACTTCGGCATGTGACTGCTGGTGGAATCGAACCCCCAACTCTTGCATTGGAGGACGACTGCTCTAACCACTCAGCCACAGCTGCCCCATAATATATGATGGGGGTATCCTGTGATTCTCAGCAGTGGTGTGGATTTTCATAATAAACAAAAATTAGACTCACTGAGCCAACGTAGACTTTTGATGGTCTCGTTTGGCACCAGATCCTTTAAAGACCATGTAAAGTAAAATTAAAAGTGTGTTTTGAGTTTGTCACACGGCATAAATATGTGTTATTAATCACCCATATAAATCTGACTGATTAAAAACATTGTTTACCTTATAAAATTAAGTCTCAAAAATAATGAAAAAACATAATTGTGCCCTGGTCTGAAACGCTGGGGGCGTGTCAGCGCGTGGGCGTGGTTTCAGCGCAGTACTGCGCCCGTGTCCTGCCCCCTGAGCTGAGCTGTGTGTGGAGAGGCAGACAGGTGCAGCAGAGATCCAGTAAACCTGCTCTGTTTTTATCTGAGTTCTGGCTGTAACAGCAGCTCATTTTTCCAAGAGTTACGCTGTTTTTAGTGCACTAACAACTCTGGTTTTGTTTTTAAAGTTGAGGACACAACTATAATTCATAACTCCGCTGTTATGTGTTTAATAATAAGCGCTATTTTAGAAGATGAGCGGACTCGCTGCACCCGGTCCGACCCGGTCACATCGCATGCGGGGTCTGTGTTGGTGATTAAAATAAAGAGTAATCACGTTGATAACTAAGTATGCAATGGACCTGTCGCATTTTCTTAGCAAAAAAGGAGCTTGTGAACTTGTAGGGCACAGGCTTAGCAATAAAAAAAAGAAGAAAAAAGAAAGAAAGAAAAGAAACACCTATTACAGAGACTCGGTATAAAACCACGCGGTATAAAAACACGTTATGATTTGTACATTTATTACATTCGGTAGTTACTGTGCACTAAATGGTCAACACTTAGATTATTTAAAATAATAAGCACAAACGGCAACTTACTAAGTTTGGACGCGACATTATCCCGCCGTCAGGTGCAGGAAAGGCGGCGGCGGTGTCCTGGAGGGAGACGGTCGGTAGCGGGTGCCCTGACCATTGCGACATCCAGGGAAGATGCAGGAACGAGGCATAATTGATTAGCTAGCTAACAATGAACAAAATATCTATGCTATTGCTATCTGATGCTATCTGCGATTCGCGAGTGAACGGATCCACCGAGGCGAAAAACTAATTTATACGGCTGGAGCTGCAGGGGGTGGGGCTTTAGACCGCGTGACGAAACGCGGTCACATTTAAACCACGCCTAAAAAATCCTGAAACAGACATATCTTTAAACAAAGTTTGATCTATAACTCCAAAATTAATTGAGCTACAATTTTGAGACTTTTTACTCATTTACAAGATTACAATTATGACATTTATGATGTTTATTGAAGAAAATATTGAAATTCACTTTACACGGGTCTTAAAGGCAGGGGGTTCTCAAACTTCTGTTTCAACCACGCACCTCTGAAGGGGATTTGAGCCCCAAACTTTCACTGAAAACCAGATTAAGCAACACTCGGCACAAACGAGATAAAGAGCTGTCGCTTCTGTTCTAATCTTGTTACTATTCTGATGAAAACACGATATTTCAATTAAGTTTTATTTATCCAAATCATCTCCAGACCTCATCCCCTCTTAGTGTCCCAGGATTCACAGTGGGGTCCCCCACAAATCTCTCTATTTACTCCCATTTAATCTGCTCTCACCGATTTTCTTTTGCACTGAACAAGAAGAACCCAATGACGGTGATGTTTTGTTGTTCTTTGAACCTGAGCAGCTGTTTTTGTGTGTGCTGCAGGGTTTCTCTCAGCTCCCCCTCATCGGTCAGTACAGCCTGAGGAAGCAGCCGTACAACAACCTGAAGACCAAGTTCATCTGGCTGTCTGACGCAGGACACAGACTGCTCAACCTGCTCTTCATGTACAACCCACAGCGCAGGTAGCCCTGTCTCATTCGACCAGTCTCGTTTGTTTTAGAGTCTTATTGACGTTTCTCTGCGTTCCTGAACCAGAGCGACCGCCAAGGATTGTTTGGAGAGCTCGTACTTCAAAGAAAAACCTCTGCGTGAGTTTAAAGTTTGAAGACGCGTTTTAAGACGAATCTCTGCTTTCCTGGCGCGTCGTTAAATCTAAACGGTTCTGCTCCTTGCAGCGTGCGAACCGGAGCTGATGCCGACGTTCCCCCACCATCGAAACAAGCGAGCCGCTCCTCCGGCCGAGAGCCGCTCCAAGAGGAGCAAAGTCTTGACGACGGGGAGAGACAAACATCTGGAGGCGACAGCTCCTGCTCCTCGGGTTTCAGAGCAGAACTTTTAGGAGCAAAACCAAAACCGTCTGATGAGAGTCAACATCTGTGCAGCTGGAGTCAAAAACTGAAGAACGTGTTGGACGTTTTACACAGAAGTAACATATTGTTTAAAAATATTTTAATTATAAATCCTACAGATCTGACTGTGCATATCAAACCATTCCATATTTTAAAAAATAAACAATTTTCATCCATCCATCCATCCATAAACAATTTTTAGAAATGCAAACCTCATTTATTAAAGATATAGAAATATTTTACTGTTTGTATGAACGGAAGTTTTTTGTTATTTAAAGCTGACAGACACTGGAGAGACGGTGCAGTGGGAATTATGACCAGAAGAGGTGAAGATTTTACAAGTTTCCTTCAAAAAGAAAGATCTTGTTTTGAGAAAGTAAGAAGGATCTGATTTCTTTGCTGGAAATCAAAATAAAGACTGAACTTGGATTTTTCTTTTACATTTTCTTTGGCATCCAAACTAATCGATATACTGTATTACGTTAGCCCATGGTGTTGATATTCATCTGAATTTAATTATTATAACTCAAAAGTGTTTTTGTTAAATTGAGTTTTGTGTTTGCTGCTGAGGTCATTTTGGGATGTTACACATTTTGGTTTGTTTCTCTGAGAACAGGAATGTTGTGGTCTCTTCCATGGATCTGCCCACAGCTGTTCTGGATCTACGTTTTATTAGTTTAGATTATCTGCCTTCAATAATCAGCATTAGATTAAAATGTGACCTGTCAGGTTCGATCCTCTCAACAGTTTTTAGCGCTCAAGAGTCCTTGTGGCTTTAAACTGAACTGAATACAAGAAATGACCACCATGTTCGGGCATAAGGGTGTCCATATGTGCTCTTGGCACCAGGACACCCTAGGTCGCAGTTCGATGATCGACTTTGTTGTCGTCTCATCTGATCTGCGGCCGCATGTCCTGGACACTCGGGTGAAGAGAGGGGCGGAGCTGTCAACTGACCACTACCTGGTGGTGAGTTGGCTCCGATGGTGGGGGAGGATGCCGGTCAGACCTGGCAGACCCAAACGTATTGTGAGGGTCTGCTGGGAACGTCTGGCAGAGTCTCCCGTAAGACGGAGCTTTAACTCCCACCTCCGGGAGAGCTTTGAACACGTTCCGAGGGAGGCGGGGGACATGGAGTCCGAGTGGGCCGTGTTCCGCGCCTCTATTGTCGAGGCAGCTTATCGGAGCTGTGGCCGCAAGGTTGTTGGTGCCTGTCGTGGTGGCAACCCTCGAACCCGGTGGTGGACACCGGCAGTGAGGGATGCTGTCAGGCTGAAGAAGGAGTCCTATTGGGCCTTTTTGGCTTGTGGGACCCCGGAAGCAGCTGATAGGTACCGGCAGTCCAAGCGGCATGCGGCTCGGGTGGTTGCTGAGGCAAAAACTCGGGCGTGGGAGGAGTTCGGAGAGGCCATGGAGAATGACTTCCGTACGGCTTCGAGGCGATTCTGGTCCACCATCCGGCGTCTCAGGGGGGGAAAGCGGTACGCGACCAACACCATTTATGGTGGGGATGGCGTGCTGTTGACCTCAACTCGGGATGTTGTGAGTCGGTGGGCGGAATACTTCGAAGACCTCCTCAATCCTACTGGCACGTCTTCCACTGAGGAAGCGGAGCCTGGGGACTTTGGGTCGGGCTCTCCAATCTCTGGTGCTGAGGTCACCGAGGTGGTTAAAAAGCTCCGCGGTGGCAAGGCTCCAGGGGTGGATGAGATTCGCCCTGAGTTCCTTAGGGCTCTGGATGTTGTGGGGTTGTGTTGGCTTACGCGACTCTGCAATATCGCGTGGACATCGGGGGCAGTTCCCTTGGATTGGCAGACTGGGGTGGTGGTTCCCCTATTCAAAAAGGGGGACCGTAGGGTGTGTTCCAACTATAGGGGGATCACACTCTTAAGCCTCCCTGGTAAGGTCTATTCAGGGGTTCTGGAGAGGAGGGTCCGTCGGATAGTCGAACCTCGGATTCAGGAGGAGCAGTGTGGTTTTCGTCCTGGTCGTGGAACACTGGACCAGCTCTACACCCTCAACAGGGTCCTGGAGGGTGCGTGGGAGTTTGCCCAACCAGTTTACATGTGCTTTGTGGACTTGGAAAAGGCATTCGACCGCGTCCCTCGGGGGGTTCTGTGGGGGGTACTCCGGGAGTATGGGGTACCAGGCCCATTGATATGGGCTGTTAGGTCCCTGTACGACCGGTGTCAGAGCTTGGTCCGCATTGCCGGCAGTAAGTCAGGCTCGTTTCCGGTGAGAGTTGGACTCCGCCAAGGTTGCCCTTTGTCACCGATTCTGTTCATAACTTTTATGGACAGAATTTCTAGGCGCAGCCAAGGTGTTGAGAGGATCCGTTTTGGTGACCTTAGAATCGCTTCTCTGTTTTTTGCAGATGATGTGGTCCTACTGGCTTCATCAGTTCGTGATTTACAACTTTCACTGGAGCGGTTTGCAGCCGAGTGTGATGCGGCCGGGATGAGGATCAGTTCCTCCAAGTCCGAGGCCATGGTCTTGAGCCGGAAAAGGGTAGCATGCCCTCTCCGGGTCGGGGAGGAGGTCCTGCCCCAAGTGGAGGAGTTTAAGTATCTCGGGATCTTGTTCACGAATGAGGGAAAACTGGAGCGTGAGATCGATAGGCGGATAGGTGCAGCGTCCGCAGTGAAGCGGGCGCTGTACCGGTCTGTCGTGGTGAAGAGAGAGCTGAGTCAAAAGGCAAAGCTCTCAATTTACCGATCGATCTACGTTCCCACCCTCATCTATGGTCATGAGCTTTGGGTTATGACCGAAAGAACAAGATCTCGGATACAAGCGGCTGAAATGAGTTTTCTCCGCAGGGTGTCTGGACTCTCCCTTAGAGATAGGGTGAGAAGCTCAGTCATCCGGGAGGGACTCGGAGTAGAGCCGCTGCTTCTCCACATCGAGAGGAGCCAGTTGAGGTGGCTCGGGCATCTGGTTAGGATGCCTCCTGGACGCCTCCCTGGTGAGGTGTTCCGGGCATGTCCCACCGGGAGGAGACCCAGAGGAAGACCCAGGACACGCTGGAGGGACTATGTTTCTCGGCTGGCCTGGGAACGCCTTGGGATTCCCCCAGAGGAGCTGCTCCAAGTGGCTGGGGAGAGGGAAGTCTGGGCCTCCCTACTTAGGCTGCTACCCCCGCGACCCGACCCCGGATAAGCGGACGAAAATGGATGGATGGATGGACCTCCATGAGTGGGATTATGGTATTTTATTTATTTATAAACATTTTAATGTTTAATGTTTATTAAATTTGTTCATTTTTTTTTACAAAAGAAACAATACAAGGCAATCTCATAATGATAGTGTACAAACATTTAAAAAGTAAATTCAGACAAGTAGATGTAAAACAAATAAAAAATCAGTCTTTCCCCCCCAAATTAAAATACTTAAATTCTTCTAGAGCAGGGCTATGCCAACTGGCGCCCCGCGTGCCATTTCCAGCCTGCTGGTGACTTTAATCTGGCCCATCCATCCATTTTCTTCCGCTTATCCGGGCTGTAGATCCCGACTTGATGAAGCCAACAGGACCACATCATCTGCAAAAAACAGAGAAGTGATCCAAAGGCCACCAAATCGGATCCCCTCAACACCTTGGCTGCGCCTAGAAATTCTGTCCATAAAAGTTATGAACAGAATTGTGTCAATCTGGCCCACTTCACAAATATATATATTTTTTTAGTTCTTGGTTTGCGTTCTGTTTATTGCATTTATGATTCAATGCAATGAAATAAGCAAATTTAAAAAGTAATAGATCATTGTAAACTTTGGTTTATTTACATAATGATTTTAATCGCTGGATGTCCAACCCCCGAGCTGTTTGCTTTCATTCAACCTTTATTTAAACAGGTTAGTCTCATTGAGCCTCGAAGACTAGAGCTTTAAACTACCATGTTCAAACTAAAGTCAAAAATAACAAATCACTTGGAATTCTTTTTAAAAATGTTTCATTTGGAGTCTTATTCTTTTAATAACAAAAAGGTTTAATTAGTTTTGTTCTCATTTTATTATTTCACGTTTGAACACAAACATTACTGGTTTCTGGGAAATGTTCTTCTGTTCAGGAAATTAACAGCATGCATCAGGGTGTTCAGGAAATGTTTTAAAACCCAACAATAAGTTTATGTTTAAACTAACGGGTCAAATAACTTGTTTTTGAGCACAATATGACATTTCTAGAAGAATTGTAGCTACAGCTCCACTCAAACTTTAATCAACTTGTTTGACTTTTACTTTGAAATTGAGCTGATTCTAGTGACTGAATCACAAAGTGCTTCGTTTCACAACAAACTTATCGTTCTATAAATAACCGGTTTTAATCTCCCCTTTTTAACGGTTTAAAATGCAGGAAGAAAAATAAAGTACACGCTCCAAAAAAACTTTACTTTTCCATTATTTGAAAAAGAAAACTTTTCTGATGCGTAAACAACTCTTCAGGCACTAAAAGATCTTACAAACTGCAATTATCAGTCTCGTATTAGCCAACATGTTTTAACTTTCATTTTAAATCAATTTGCATTAAGGGTCTTGTTCTGGTTTTGCTTTCGGCTGCTCCCTTCTGCAGGAGTCGCCACACCGAGCGAACACGTTCCTCCAGATGTTCCTGACAACCTGGGTTCAAACTCTCAGCATCAGGATAAGAACAAAGCCTCAAACATTAAACCCCCACTGGTTTCATTTGAAATGTGAGTTTTTATTACGTCAGGTTAAATTAGTAGTGATAGTTACACGACCAGCAGCAGGTTGGATCCAACACGGACGTTAACTAATCTCCAGCTGAACCGACAGCACCTCCACAAACACACAGCTGTACAAACACACAGCTGTACTACTGCAGCACGGAGTCACCACGAGTCTGATCGCTGGTTCAGCCTGTGGTCCAGATGTCAGGGAGTCAGAACAGTTAACATCTGCTTACAATCAGCTGATCAGGAGTTAAACTAAACTGTAGCGTCTGAGTGGACGTCCAAGTGAAGATTTGTCTCCCAAAAAACAAAAATAATCAGGCCTCCTTCAACAGGAAAGGTAAAAGTTCAAGTGAAGAGCTCGACTGGTTGCACGTAAAATGTAACTAAAAGTTATAAATAAAACACTGGAGTCAAGGTGCAGAGAGAAAGAGATGTGCCTGATTGAGTTATAACTACCTAATAAATAAACATCTATTTTCATTCAACATTTGAAACATTGGAGAAAATGGGAGTAAAGAGCTAAAACAAAAAAAGCTACAAAGATTTTTTTACTTTTCAACTTTTGATTAGCCAAATGATTTACTTCTAGTGTTTTTACAAATAGCCATAGATAAGTTGGTTTATGTGGCGCTTTCATCCACAAATTGACTTTACTCATAAACGTGGACATCTTGTCTCGTACCTGGAAGCCAAAACAGCTGCTAAAACTTTTCCTAGAGTTGGCCAATCAGAAGGAACGATCCAAGTTTCACCTCAAGTTTAAAAGTTTCTGGACAAAAATGTTTTTCCGATCTGATTTCTGTAAAACAAACTACTCGATGAGAAAACTGGCATACTATGTCAAACTCCAGCTGAAAAACATTTAAATGTTTGATGAAAAGGCAGTGGTGTGAACTAAAACCGTTTCGTTTCCCTGTCAATTATTTTGTATTATTTTCCTTAAAAATATTCAACTTTATCATTACAAAAAAGCTGGTGGTATTGTTTCCTGTGACTGAAAAAAACAAAAAAACAATTTATTATAACAGCATCAAAGTGTTGCCTAGTTCCTTAATTTTTTACTGAAATTTGAACTCTAAATATTTGAATTTTCTTTGGACTGGGTTATTTATTCCTCACAGGCACATCTCTTGCATTGAAAATACTTCAGTCAAGATCGCTTCCAACAATCTTGTTGTTCGGAGGTTCAGGCCCGATCCAGACATACTTCATTTACCTCAACATTAAATAACAAAATATCAGGCTTTTACCACTAAACGTGAACAATAAGACACACAAGTTGAATAAAAACACTTCGATGCATTCACACACCTGCACGCCTGGTGCGTAACTGACTTCTGTCAAACGTCTCGGTCCTTCGTAGGGATCGAAAGCAAAGTGCACAACAAAACGTAGGGTCCTTCAGTAAAACGTAACCGGCTCGGGGGTGAGGGGAGAACTTTAAAGTATTTCCTCACGTAAAACGCAGCAGAGGTGATGTATGAAGAGTCAGCGGGCGGTGAAAGACATGACATCTACTGTCCAACTACAAAAGTCACACAGATTTTCTAAACAGGCTTTCAGTAAACATCCCTCGTGGATCTTAAAATCCTGACCGGGCGGGTAGAAGTCCAAAACCGAAGATGTTTATTCGTCACATCCATGAGAGGCAGAAGAGTCCAGCTGAGAGATGAGAGCCTACACAGCGATGACTCGGGTGAGGAGGCGGGGGTGTTGTTACTGGAGCCTTAAGGTGGACGACACACAAGGTGGGAGTCGGTGTCTCAGCCCTCCATCCCAAAGTCCTCTGTGAACTTCTTGACCTTCAGCAGGTCTTCGGTGTTGACTGTTGGACGGGTGGTGGACAGAGAGCGCAGCATGTCCGACTGCAGAGGAGGGACAGATCCAAATCCTTTATTAAAATTAAATATTTTACATCCAGCGTTTCAGTTTCCTCTGTGACTCATCTCCAGGCTTTAAATTCTGCTCATTCAACATTCACATTAGACATTCATGTATCGAAACGCTCAGCTCCCTCAGGAGATAGGTAACTTTTATACAGATATTAAAACATACAGATATTAAAACTTTATTTACAACATTTTGCCCCTCCAAAAAATACATTGAGATTTTAAATTCCTTCAAACACTGTTCTCTTTAGAATCTGCTTCAACTACTGGCTCTATTTTTGTCTTCTGTTGCTACTTTTACTTGTTTCATGTTGTCCTGCTACTTTTAGCTAGGCCTTTGACACCCCAACACTTGAATGAGTCGTTTACTTTGTGGATACCTTAAAAGAAGTTCCTTTAACAGCCCCCTGTATTCAAATTGAAGTCTGGCGTCACCAGTTGTGGTATTACAGTAAATGGTAAATGGAGCTTATTTATATAGCGCTTTCCAGCCCCCTGTGAGGAGCCCCAAAGCGCTTTACAATACCAACCATCCACCCATTCATTCACACATTCATACACCGGTAGTGGTAGCCTGCCTTGCAAGGCGCCATCCAGACCTACCGGGAGCAACTCAGGGTTAAGTGTCTTGCCCAGGGACACAACGACACATGGTGAGCGGACGCGGGATTCGAACCTCCAACCTTCCGATCGGGGGTCGACTGCCATTACCACTGTGCCACGGCCGCCCCAGTATCTCACTGGGTTGTCATTGTTGGAAGTTTGTGACTCAAAATTATGAGAAAATAGGCAAAGTTTCTGCTGCAGTCTGTTTTCAACTGTTACTGAGTGAGCTGTGCAGCCATGTTCGGTGTGGGGAGTTTTTCAAAAATGGTAAATGGTTCACATGGTGCAGAAAAAAAATCGATTTTTTAAAAGAATCTACCGTAGATTCTTAGTCCTGGCGATTCAGAATAGATTCGAAAAGCCCCAAAATCGATTTAAAAACGTTTACTTTTTTTTTTCTGCTCCTAATCCTGAGCGTACTGCATATTGCATTTTGTGTCCGTTCAGCCACCGTAAAATTTTGGCTGTGTAGGCCACCGTACAGCAAGCTAGCAAGCCAGCTCTCTATCTGAATGAAGCCTGCTAGCATGAAGGAGGGAGACATCGTGATTCAACCCGCTCCTTCGTCTTTAAAAATAATTTCAGATCCTACAACGTTCTGGGGGAAGACAGAGCTTAACAAGAGGAACGTTGTTTGCAAGAAGTGCCAAATAAAATTACGGTACAGTATTTTGGAAATACTATAAAATGCGTGGAAGTGAAAGCAGCCGACCAGTGAAGTCTGCTGCAAAGATTTCTCTCTCCATCTCCTGCTATATCATAAAGGATTTTTGAGCAGACAGCTCAGTGGACGTTGAGGGGTTTAGTTTTATTTTTAATATACTGGAAGCAACGTACGTTATTCCTTCACGTAGATACAGCTCCACACAGCTCCAGCATGAAACAAGAATACAGTAACGAGGGAGAAGTTCTGATGCAGCTGCAGCTCAAAGGTAACTGTTTTTTCTCATATTATACTAAAACTTATAAAGTTATACAACAAATTTAATGTAATTTGTCTTTTTAACAGGTTGGAGAGACCAGATGAGACACATCGCCTGGAGCCAGTTCTAAATGATACAATTTATGTTTATGAATTACAATTCAGAAGCGATTTTAATAAAGGTTTGCACAGGTTTTGAAATTTTGTTAAACATTTACTAAATATGAATCAATATGCTTAAAAAAAACTGACGTCTGTATTTTATGTTGAGTTAAAGGTTAATGCACTATGGTAGGCTGAAGTCTGTTTACTTTGTATTTATATATTGTGAATTATTTGTCTGTGATGGACTAGAGACCTGTCCAGGTGTCCCCCACCTCTCACACAGTGATGGCTGGACATGGGCACCAGTGACCCGCGAGACTCGAAAAGGAAGAAGTGGGTAAAGATGATGGATGGATAAATTATTTGTTCCTAGATTTTTATTTTATTGTTTTAGAGAAATCCAGGCAAATAAGCTAACCTAATACTGGTAATTTAAGTTACACAATTTTATGCACTCCTGTAAAATTTGTTCCTATTTTTGGTATAAATATCAAACGGCGCAAAAAATGTGATACAATAAGGAACTTAAAATTATTGTTTTAAATAAACTTTCAATTTGTTTACATTGTTGTTTATTCTTTTCAGATTGTCAGTTACAAAACTGAAACTAAATTTTTAACCATTTCAATAGAAAAATCGTTTCTGAATCGAAAATCGTTTCTGAATCAAAAAATTGATTTTGAATTGAATCGTGACACCAAAAATCGGAATCGAATCGATTCTCCAGACACTGAGAGATTTGCACCCTTAGTTCACAAATTAATTATATTATATACAAGTATTGCTTATATTAAATATTGCATATTGGTATATTATAGCAAATCTTTAAACCTCTCCAGGTTCTTCAAAGCTCTTCACAAATGTCTTATTCACCAATTCATACACACACTAATGCCGTGCCTTCCATATTTTTTATGCACTATGTAAAACTCTTTATATTTAAATTCTCACTCATACTGTCCTGGTTGGGATACAGTCTTGCCCAAGGATACTTTGGCACACTACTGGGCCAAGCCGCCCCCACAAATCACAGCTCATTTTATGTGTACGGCTTGAACAACGTTTTCTAGGCTGTACAATATTTTGCCAACTACCTCTGCCCACATAATGAAACAAATGACCTAACAGTTATGATTTATTGTACTGAAGTGCACTTCTGAAATAAAGATAGGCAGATCTGGACCTGTTTTTTTCAAAAGTTATAATTTATCATCAGTGTTTTTTTTTTATGTTGACATTCAAAGCTGTAGCCTCAGATGCTTTCTGTCAGAGGAGAGCTCAGGAGTCAAAACACACTTCTAGTGCTCCTGAGACGAGTTGTAGACGCCTGCGGCAAAACTGAGAAGGTTTCTGTTGCACAAGTTTTAGAACGTGTTCAAAATACAAACACAAGATCGCACAAGAAGCACAAGCCTCTGTGACTCACATGAGAAAATTAAGGATCCCCTCCCAACGTTTTGGAGAGTCTCTCACAAACAAACTGGTCGGCGACAGTCACAACCTGATGAGATACCGTATTTTTCAGAGTATAGGTCGCATTGCCCAATTATTACCAATAGATTGGAAAAATCCCTAGATAGGTCGCACCTACGTTTAGCTCTGCTGCAAATGTCTGCCACAGGAGCGCACAGCAAGGCTTTTAAGAAGATTAACACTTAAAAACAATTATTTGTTTGATAAAAATTATAGCAAATATGTGTCTGAGCTGAACTTTTCCTTAATAAATGAACGTAATTGTGAAATGAGCTGGATTTAAAAATTTGTTTTGCCGAAAGTGATAACAAGCCATATACAGTATAGGTCGCACCTGAGTATAGGTCGCAGGCCATGAAAAAATGATAAAAAGGTGCGACCTATACTCCGAAAAATACGGTACCGACTTGATCACTCAGAAACTCAGCTTGCGTTGAAAAAGGGAACTCCTGTTCAGTTTTCTTGTTGAAGATTTTACATTAAACTGGAGCAAGAAGCCTCTGATCTGTTCTTAGTAAAACTCAGTATTTGTGCACAGCAGCTGTTGCCGTTTTTCTTTTGAAGATTAGTTTTACCTTTTTTCATTCAACCTTTATTTAGGCAGGTTAATCCCATTGAACCTCGAGGACTCAATGGGATTAACCCCTTTAAAAAATACATTTGAGATCTCAAATTCCTTCAGTACAAACTTGCTAAAAAAAAAAAAAAATCTTTTTCTGCATCTCACCATGCAAACTATGGGCTCCAGCAGCTTATCACTTGGCACTTCCATCCAGGTCATCTCGATGGCTGCGGGGTCGCCGGGGGAACACGGAGTCAGGAGGTCATCCACCATCACCTGGTTGTTGCTTCTGGATGGACCGCGAACCTGCAGGAAAATGCTCCTTCTTAAGCACAGAAAGCCACGAGGAGAATTTGAACTTGAAGGAGAAAAATGTTTACAGCTGCAGAACCAATTTTGTTTTTCCTCACCTTTTTAAAGTGAGTGGCTGACTGGACCTTCCTAACTGGCTGCATGAGAGCGTCTCGGACGATAATGCTGATGTCAGCACCCGAGTAGCCGTCTGTTTTGCGAGCGAGCTCCCGCAGGTCGGCGTCGCTCAGGCTGTGAGGCGTGTTGCCCAGATGAAGTCGAAACATCTGAGTCCGGGCCGGCTCCTCCGGCAGAGGGATGTAAATCCGCTTCTCAAATCTGACCCAATGGAGAACAAATCTAATTTTATTTACATTTATTATTAAACTTTATTTAATCAGGCAAATCCCATTGAGATCACAGATCTCTTTTGCAAAGGAGGCCTGGGTCTGAAGGCAGACTACATGCATGTTTTTGATCTGTGGAAGGAAACCGGAGCACCCGGAGAAAACCCACGCAAGCACGAGAAGAACATGCAAACTTCACACAGAAAGACCCCAGGTCCAATCGGGGATTGAACCCAGGACCTTCTTGATGTAGGGCAACAGTGCTAACCACTGAGCCCTTGTGCTGCCAACATTTGGTTTTAGCATGAAAACATGGCTGCTTTTTAAAAAACTCAAGACTTTTCCTTGCAATTAGGATCCTCTGGTGACTATATATGCAACTTGGATCATCAGTTTAATTAAAATCACACTCATACACCCCGTGAAGATTTTTTCTCTCCTAATTTTACTTTAACTTTTGAATTTTACAAAAAAATCATATAATAATGATTGTCATTCCAAAAAGACGCACCAGTAAATTAGTCACTTATCCTCCTGTATGATATGTAGCTTGTACCACTGGCTTTTAAAGCTGTTTTTATGTTTTAGTTTAGATTTGATAGAGACAACAAAATACAATATAATCAATTTACATTCTGATCCGTCCCATATTGACACAAACCTCATAAAAACAAGTGAATTCAGTGTCAAATAAAGGCTAGATGTGCACTGATGTTCGCCAGCAGCACAAACTGGTCACAAAAAACAAGTCGGACATTGTTAGACCGTCATGTTTAAATGTTAATGCAATGACTGCTATCTGTTCTGCGTTTACATCGTCACATGTGTGTGTTGATGAAAACACAAGTACCGACTTGTGCTACATTACTGATCTGGGCCTTTTTAAAATCTATTGTAATCTTAAAACTTTTTTTTTATTCAGGCAGGCTGCGACACTCTGGCACGTTTGTATTGTTTGTTATTAACTTTTGTACTGTGAAGAATTTTGTGCACCTTTTGCCAGTCAAAGAGCTCTACAAATAAATGTTGATTGATTAACTCCATAAGGTTGCTTGTTACCGCCACAACACTAACAAAAAAAAAGGCTGATTAAATCAAATGTTTAAGGCCAGGATAGAAAACACCATACAAAGATCAAAGCAAAAGGACAAAAAAACTAGGGATGCACCGATACCCGTATCGGGTATCGGTCCGATACCACGTGCGTTTACTCGTACTTGTACTCATAAAAGGGCTCCGATACTACAGGACCCGATACCAGTTTCATTTCATTTCATTGACTATGTAAGAGTTCAAATGTAAAACATTTTATTTTTTTGTACAAGTTTGGACATACTTTACAGATTACCAATAGTAATGTACTTTATTTATGTTTGAAGTGTCTAATGAAAATAAACAGTTTAAGTTAATTAGAATGATTTTTAAAAATATTAATTAGTACTTGTATCGGTACTTGGTATCGGCAAGGACTTTAATGTAAGTACAGTACTTGTACTTGTACTCGGTTTTCAAAAATCTGGTATCGGTGCATCCCTAAAAAAAACATTTAACTTTGGAGGTCTTTTGAAGTCTGACCTTCTGCGAATAGCGGCATCAAGCACCCAGGGGATGTTGGTGGCTCCAAGCACTAAAACACCATCATTGTTGTTGCCCACACCTTGAAGAAAAAATATAATAAAAAAAACAACGCTTCAATCATCATATATGACCATTTTTTTCAGACTGTAGAAAGAAAGAAAATATCATCAAATGTGCTGTTTAAATTTCATCCCGTTTGTAATAATTTTACTCAAGTAATATGATTCATAACATTTATTATTTACATTAACATTCTCTGTTTTTCAGGTTTAGAAACGTTACGGCTTTGTAACTTTGACTTATAAAGTTACATGCTTTTGATGTAAAAACAAAATATATTTACACTAATTAAATATAACTTGGACGCTTGCACAGCACTCAGTGTGTTGTTTTTGTTTGCCTCACCTTGCATTTGGACCAGAAACTCTGTCTTAATGCGGCGGGCCGCCTCGCTCTCGTTCTCATTTCTGGAGCCGCACAACGAATCCACCTCGTCGATGAAGATGATCGAGGGTTTGTGCTGGCGAGACAGATCAAACAGGTTTTTCACCAGCCTGGAAGACAAAAAACAGAGCTAATCAATATTAAAATTACAAACCTCTAGTCATGTCTGAACTTGTTAAAATTGAATTTATGTTTTCTATTGAGCCTGCCATTCTCACGAACATTGTGTCCAACAGGTACAAACTTACTTCTCACTCTCTCCCAGCCACTTTGACATGAGATCTGAGGAGGACACAGAGAAAAAGGTGGAGTTGTTGGCCTCAGTGGCCACAGCCTTGGCCAAGTATGACTTTCCAGTTCCTGGAGGACCAAACAGCAGGATTCCTCTCCAAGGAGTCCGCTTTCCTGAAGATAAAGGAATACTCAAACGAGGGCAGTCAAAGTGAAGAAATGACAGCCAAGCACGGGCTTTTGTAGCATCAACAAAGTAATTCTAATCCACGTTAGTAAATCACTTGAAAATAGCTTTAAACTCCACTGGATCTCGACAAAAGACAACATATAAACACAGTATGTATGATAAAAGATGTAAAAATAATTAAAGAGTAAAGATTTGAACAGTACCGGTGAATAGATGAGGGAATTTGATGGGGAGGATGACCGCTTCCTTTAAAGCCTCCTTCGCTCCTTCCAGTCCAGCAACATCGTTCCACCTAACATTGGGCTTCTCCATCACAATAGCACCTAGAAACGTACAGTACAATGAAGATAACTTATTACACCTTATCTGCTCAGAACAACTGAAAATAGGTGGATTTTATGTTAAAACTACTTTGATATTTTGATTCAAAAGATAAACTTTTGCATCTTTCTTTCAAAGTCTTGTGCCTTCTCTCCCCTTTTAGTGTATTTTAGTAATTTAAACATCTTTCAACATATTTTATCGAGACTGAATTGTGGTTCACAGACAGAATGGTTGGAACAGCGTCTAAGTCTAACAATAGGCTCAAAATATTATATTATATTAATCAAATACAGGTAGTCCCCGAATTACGAGCGCTCTGATCTACGAGGTTCCAGACTTACGAGCTGGCGAATTTTTGGAAAAAACGCAAAAAATACTGAGTTTTCATGTGTTTTTTCACCACAGTTAGTTAGCTAAACATATGGACACACGTTTCCGATCATTTTTATGCACTCATAAGCAGTTTTTTGATGAAAAACGAGTGTTTGTAGTCGCGCTAGCGAAACCGTTCCAATTTACGAGCGAAATTCCGGACTTACGAGAGACATGGCAACCGTTCCAAATTACGAGATTTCCGGTTTACGAGCGCCTCGTTGTAACGGATCTCGCTCGTAAATCGGGGACTACCTGTAAACAATAAGAGCCTATATTTTTCCAGCACTATTTCCTCAAATGTAATTATTTTTTACTCAAAAGTTGAATCCATACAAGGCACCTACCCATGAGTTGTTCCTGCAGTTTTTTCTTTTCTGGATTTTCACCCTCACTGTCACTGTCACTCCTTAAACAAAAAATACATAGAAAACATGAAAATACAATATGGCTGGGTTCCAATTTAACAATGAATGTGTTTGCTGTGGAGTGATGCCTTACTTATCATTGTTCTGTGCCTCCTTGACAGGCTTTTTGCCTTGTTTGCCTTTATTCTTCAGATAGTCCTTAAGTTTCTCCGCTCTGTCCAAGTACTGCATGCATTTGGCTCGTATACTCTCCTTCGCCTTGTCACTGTGGGCCTCATCTGGAAACCAAGATTCAGTCACCACCAGCACAGAGAATCACTCAACTCCACCTTGGTCACAGTTAGGTGTTACAGTCCAACACTTACATTTGATGGCATGTAGGAAATACTCCACAGCATGCTGGTACAGGCGCAAGGCCTCTTCATAATTCTTCGCTTTGTCCTCCTCTGTGGCTTTGGTGACAAGATCAATGGCTTTCTGTGTATGGCACCCACAGATATGAAAAACAGGCGTTAGATGGAAATAAATAATACATGTAAAAAAAGCAGCACTTAGAATTGTATCTTTATATTCAGTTTTGCAACACATATTGGGCCCTGTGTTGATTAAAACTTTTTAATGCTATAAAGCATCATTCTGTTATTTGAGCAGAGTACAGCCACATTAAGGGTAAGATATATTTATTATCTTGCAACAAAGATTTAACACATTTATAACCTACAGCTCATCAGTATCACTAAAGATCTGAAGCTCTCGACCTCGACTTCTCTAAATGGCTTTAAGAATCTGTTGGAATCCTGGCGAAAACCAATGCAGACGTGTTCTTGTTTTTAGTTTTCTACATCTGTCTGATAATCTGTCTGTTTTGCTACTTTGATATCTTTGTTTTAACTTTTTTTTTTTTAAATCTGTATTTCTCTCTTATGTTTTTCTATTGTGGATTGTTCAAGGAAAATCTACTGTTGCTGTTGTCATCATTCTCTAGTTTGTAGACAGGTCTCTCTTGTAAATGAGTCCTCGGCTCAATGAGATTAACCTGACTAAATAAAGGTTGAATTGAATGAACTGGTAGAAAAGATCAGGTTGTACATGGAAAGTAGATAACACGTTTTATTAATTTTATTATTTAACCTTTATTTAGGCAGGTAATCTCACTGAGTCACAAGGACTAATTTAGAGACCTGTTTGGGAGCAGATGGTGGGGGTTAAGGGCCTTGCTCAAGGGCCCAGAGGTGCTCAAATGAGGGTAGAGGCAGGTGTTTCACCTTTCCCACCCACATTTTGATGTTATCGGTCTCAAGTAGAGTGACTGCAGGGCATGCTAACTACCATGCTAACATTAGCTGCCTAGGTTAGCCTCTGCTTCAATAGTTTTTTTCTTCCATCAAACCGCAACCAGTTGATGTTATAAAATAGTTTGTTTCCTAGAAAACTGTACATAAATACAGTAATTCACTACCGATTCATAAAACGTATCAATAGTTGCTTTTTTTCACTGCCACAAGCCTATCACTGAGTGACCAACTCCTTTACTCCAAATGTTTTAATCTACAGTAGTTTAACCATTTTTAAGTTGTTTGCGGATTTACCCGTTTTTACCTCAAATGACAGACACATCAGTACATTTTAAAACGTGCAACTAACGGAATATGCGACCTGTCAGAACAGAAGTCCTAAAATAAAGTATATGACGACACATTGTTGATTGTTTGCCAGATACGTTTTGTTTTTAGACTTTAAATGGATACTGAAGGAAAAAATATGCCCAAATGTTAGCTCAGCTATCAAAATAAACAAGCAAGAGCGCTACTAAATGGATGTCAACATCTTGTTGTTTTGATTCTAAGTCAGAGGCACAACGTCTCTCATTCGGTAATTAAGGCCAACTTTCATAAAGCTAATAAAACTTTGGTAACTTTAGAGGCACCTCCAAGATATAAACACAGTAACTTAGCTCAAACTCAAAAGGTCACATCAAAAACCGAACACAAACAAGCTGGTGCTACTTATGTTAGCCAGCTGACGTTAGCATACCTACCTGTAATGTTGACGTTGTCATTTCATCTCACTTTTCGGCTCTCCGCCCAGGTTATATTTTCTGACCCTCCCCAAAAGTGGATACGGGAAAACAAACCGTTAACAGCTCTATTTTTTAAGGTAACTGGTTATTCGGGACATGAAAACAGTAGCTAAAGCAGCTAAAGCGCTAGCAACGACGCCGCAGCCGCTTCCGTCAAATGAGTACTTCCGGTTAAAACTTTCAAAGCGCCGTAGAAAAGGTCATTGGCTAAACAGAAGCATATCTGTCAGAAGTCTCAGATAAATCACAGCTGAGCTTCTTGTAATTTTTATTTTATGTAAAATATAAAACGTTTATGCTCTTAATTTTGTAAAAATATGCACCATCCGATTGAACGCATCCAATGTCAAGCCGAATGTAGTTACTGCCACCTAGCGGTAAAATCTGTTACAACATAAACTTTAAAACATTTCAACTCCATTATGTAGTAAAACTACACATTAGAAGTCCAGGTTTGTTCTTTTTAATTTTATTTATTTACTTCTTGCAGGTGGGGTGGGGGGTCTGGAAGACTGATAATCTACACTGCATAGTTATGACCATAACTATATATAAGGCAAACATTCAGTCTAAAAATGACTTAAAAGTGTAGATTTGATGAATGAAACTTGTAAACTGATATGTCAAGATTTACATTTTTAAATAATGCATACACAGACTAATTTGTATTAAATAAGATGTACTGAAAAAGTAAAACCGATTTGATGCTGTGAGGCACATTATTAAAAACATGCCAATTTTTTATAAATTATAAAAAGACGCCACAAAGCTTAATGTAATCAACAGTTTTATTGGTAGGTATTTACATTTTAGATAACTACATAACTATTACACATTGTATACTGCATCTCGTAAGGAATCTAAAATACTTTGCATTTAACAAGTTCTTGCAGCAGCGCTTTATCCTCTTGTGGATTTTAGTTTTGTGATTGTGTAGGACGCAAGCTGCCACAAATAATACCTTTGGTTAAAACAAGTTCTTTGATGCATTAATTTGCATAGACAACAGAGCCATGATTGCAGAAGAGTGAAGGTATTCATGACAAGTGTACATTCACAGGTTTAAAGGAGTTAGTGCTCTGAAATTGAAATGGGACGGCCTGAAGCTTGTTTGAGGTTAACCAGGTTAACAGAATCTGACCACGTGGCGGCAACATGACCAACATAAAATCACAAGCTTCTCAAAAAGCCTCAAATGTAACAGGAACTACATTTATGTTGAGCTGACTACCTGAAACACCACATGTGATGTGAAGTCTACTTCTGCTTTAATAAAATTAACCAAAGCTTGAAAAGGAAACAGGAAATAGGAACTATACAATGCTGTGCTTTCACTTTCATTTAAAAGTTTAAATTATTAGAAAGACATCAACTTTACAACAGAAAAAAGTAACTGAGAAAGGAATAATCTTATCCAAGTACAGAACAGATTTTGTTTGTTTTCTTATGGTGCAAAGTCAGTGGACACAATTGTATATTTTGTATATTGTCTGAGACCCAAAAGATCAGAGAAAATGTAACTTATGAGAATTAACTTAACCCTCCTGTTGCCCTGGTTAAAACGACTCATGAGGTTTCAATTTTAAACTGAAGCCATGGATAATTTTAACCCAAGGGCAACAGGAGGGTTGAGCATGAAGCTATTACTAAAATACATCTGAGGCTCTGTCATGTAATGCTGGGGCAGAAATTCCATTTCATTATTGGGGGGACATTAATTAAGAGCAACCCTTGGGGATGGGGGTGGGCATAGATCAATAATAATAATAATAACAACAACAATAATATGAATGGTCCTGCCTGGGAACCAAACTCCCGAGACGGGGAAGTGACTCACCACTACAGTAACGAGAAGCTGTCACAAGTTGAGTGCTTACTGGACATTCTTTATTCATGCTA
>JBBPBX010004427.1:23558-35906 GCA_038048925.1 Garcialebias charrua | reverse complement strand
TGTTCAACGTGCAGCCTGACAGAGAGGGCAATTAAAAAGGAAAGACAAAAACAGATTACCGGTATGTATTTTATATCACAAATATTTTTTCTAACTGTCCTATCTTTAAAAACAAAACAAAAACAAAAAAAAAGATAAAAAGTTGATATTTAAATATTTAATGCAGTTTGATCAGAACCGATTTTTAAAGGGAAATATTTGTAGGTAGATCCTGATGCATGCTCAATAATCCATGTAGAAAAATATAAAAAAGTTAAGTCAGGTCCTCGGGACGGATTCTTCTTCTTGAAATGTTTGCTGCAAACAGCCAAAATCATGTGAATAGCTAGTTTTGGCTGTCACCAGCAAACTGGTTGATCCACTTTGAGAAGGTGCTTATTTATAAGACTGAGTTTATTGCAGCTCCTCAGACTGACAAAGTCTCTTGGATAAAAGACGAAATGTTTCAACAAGAAGAATCCGTCCAGAGGTCCAGACAACTTTTTTAGTTTACAGGTAGAAATAAATGGCTTGAAGTATGAAATAACTTAGGGAAGTAAGAGTGACATATAAAATATATTTGTTTCCAAAGTGGAGCGGAGACCTCTCTCAAAATTGATTTAAAAATGACTCAAAATAACTTATAGACGCCACAGCACTTTGGTTGGCCTTGTTGCTGTTTTAAGTGCTCTATAAATAAAATGGTATGGCATATAAATACAGTAATAGGTAAAAAGCTAACAAAAATATATATATTTAATAGTAAAAATAGCCAGAAATGAGAGATGAGTGACTTAAATATCCACCTCAGGCTTGCAAACTTGATCCAACTAAAATACTGACCGCTCATTTGAAATAGTAAACATATTTTTAATAATAATAATAATAATAATAATAAACTTTATTTGTATAGCACCTTCCTACAATGCCTTGCATTGCAAAGTCATAGACTGAACAAAAAATAATAATCATTAAGTAAGAAACTACAGTAATTCTGAAGACAGATTTTCTCATGTTGATTGATGGTTAATGTGTATTTAAATAAAAAATTTGTAATTAAAATTTGTGACTGTTAGCCAAATATAACAAGCATTTGTTTACCCACGGAAACAGCTGCAGTGACTCAAAATGGGTCAAACGTTAAAACTTATCGGCCATATTTGTTAACCTACAATCCACAGCCAGCTGAATGTAGGTTAATCATGAGACTCATGCCACTATGGGGTTTGTACCGGGTTAATCTGGGTGCTCTGTTTACATTGAGCGCACACCCACATTTCAGAAATGCATTCAATTCATCTAGAAAACTACTGGAAGTAAACTCTTTCAAACGGCATCATTTCATATAGCTCAAGAGAAACTTTTCACGTTTTATTTCATACATTCCTACGAGAACAGTTACAGTTGTGTTTCAACACAAAGGCAAGTATATTTATTTATTTTTTTATCATAAAGCTCTGCCAGCCTTCCGCAGAGCAACATTACATCCAAAAGTTCATTACTGTAACACGAGAGGCCCTAATGTTCTTGCACAACTGTGTGTTTGCGTAGCAGCAGGACAGGGAGGGAGAATAAAAAAAGACAGAGTCTCTCTGTTTCTACAGCCAACTACTGTTCCGCTGCTGCCTCCTGCCTGTGTTTCTGACTCAGAGCTGCAGCAGGTTGTTGTAAAGCAGCTGCTGTCAGGAGCTTCCCGTCACCCTCAGAGCACTCTGACAACTACAGATTTGTATAAAACATTCTTTGATGTGTGTTTGAAGAAATGGGATTAACAAGTAATTTGTTTACTGTCCTGATGCATGCTCAATAATCCAGGTAGATGAATCTAACCAGGTTAAGTCAGGTCCTCTGGACAGAAGCCGCATCCTCTGAGTAAAGGTTTGTTTACACCACATGGCAGCTAACAGGCCATCTCTTTCACACGCAGAGGGTAAAAACAACACATGTAGCTGAACGTGAGCACATGGTTCCTGAAAGTAGAAGCTGTATGGTTAACTCTGTGATTTTTCTGAGGTATATTTCATTGCTGTAGATGCTTTGAAGTGCTCTAAAACATTAAAATGGGGAAAAAATATTACACCAGGAGAGTTCATAAACATTAATGTGACACAATCTTCCATTATCCTCGTTTCAGAACTTCACAAGCATTTGTTTGTTTCTTCTGAGGTGCAGAAAATATAAGATCAGCTTAATTTCAGCTTCAGGTAGTATCTCAGTGGGTTAAGACTGCTGGCAGAACAGCATTTGAAATAATGTTGCTTGAGCTTAGAACATAGTATGCAACAAAAAAACAAAACAAAAACAACAAAAAACTGAAAAAAGGTTTCTTTCTAACTGTCACAGAGTCATTGTGGGTATTTTTCTCGTCTTCAAAGCGCGCTAGAGTTGTATGACTCCTGCTAAAGCGCGCTCTCTGACAAACAGCATGTTCCTAAAAATATGGTCCAAACTGCCTATTTTAATTTTAAAAGTGTACTCCAGTACATTATTTTCATTGTTCCCAAAGTTGGAGCCGAGACCTCTCTCAAAATTGATTAAAAAATGACTCAAAATAACTTATTTTTGTTGTTGTTGTTGCTATATAAATAAAATAAAATAAAATAAAACAGCCGCCACAAATAAATACAAATTGTGTAATGGTTGTTAAAACTGTTTGTGTATTATTATGTCCTTGTTTATTTGGTTTAGACATGTTAATGCTTCGACCAGCGATAGTTAGAATCACAAGTTTCCTTCACAGTTTTTTTGTGGGTTGGTAGCTGAAATGTTCAGGAAACTTTGAAAGATAATATAAATGTGAGGGCAGGTGTCGAGGTGGGTATAAAGTGGGTGACAAAATATGGTGCAAGGCCTGGAATAAAATCTTGCACGATGATGAGTTGTTATTTTCAAATACTGGCCACTCAAAACGTGGCTGCACGGCTCACTGGTTGCTTGGTGTCAAAAATGTAAAATTCATAAAGACTGCAACAAAACAATCGTATGTTCTTTCTTAATCTTCTCAGAACTTTAAATCAACTTGTCTCCAACAGTCCCAGTCCAGTGAGAAACCATCTTATGGTTTAACTTCTGTGGAGGCTCAGTTTGTTTAAAGAGAGATTCTGCTGCTTTTATAATAGTTTATGTATTAATTAATTTTATTATGGAACCACTTAAAAATATAAAGTCACTAAAATCCTTCTATACGCGTCTGTTTTTGCACCATCACTCACCAATGGAAACTTCTTTGATGAGCTCGGCGGCAGCGTGCACCCCCTGCACAAGAGCTCGAGTCCACGTGGACAGGTCCCAGTGAGTCTCCACTCTGAAGACGTGGGACTCTACGCCCCGCCCGGAGCCGGTCCGGGTGGCGAACACCAGGTCAGAACCCTGGGATGGAGAACCCTGCGCACTTCCAGAGTGGACCAGTCTGCAGCGAGACAGAGGAGGGATTTTAGTGATGTTTTTCAAGTGATGTGCTGTCAGTTCTTTGACATCATGAACTCATTTTCACTGCTCTTCTTTTGGTTTTAAACAGATTCATATTCACTGGTTCTATTTCTTCTCTTCTTCACTAAATGGGTCACTTCATCACAACCTGCCATTTCTTTTCTTCACAACGTTTAAAGTCCATGCTCAACTTTCCAGTGGCTGTCTTGAGTTTTATACTCTTTTTTTTTTTTTGGTGGTAATTTTGTAGAAATTCTTATCAAATTGTTTGCAGCTGTTCAGATTCAAACTACCGTAATGTTTTTTTGTGACTGAGAAAAGAAAAAAGAGGAAAAACACAGATGTTAGTATTTTTTGCAACATGTTAGGAGCTCTAAGGTGCACTCAAGTCAAAACTCATTCCACAAATGGCTCAGAAGTGTCCTTAGAAATAAATATATCCTTTTAATGTTTGTACACACAACAGAACAAACATGAATGATGGTTTTGCTTGTTCTGGGTGTTTAGTTTTACAGACTTGTAAAAATGAATTCTGCTTTGGTTTTACAAGGTTCTGAGGAAAAATTAAAATGAACAACAGAAATGTGAAACTATATACAGGTAGTCCCCGATTTACGAGCGCTCTGATCTGCGAGGTTCCAGACTTACGAGCTGCGAATTTTTGGAAAAAACGAAAAAAATACTGAGTTTTCATGTGTTTTTTCACTACAGTTAGTTAGTTAAGCATATAAACACACGTTTCCGATCATTTTTATGCACTCAAAAGTAGTTTTTAGATGAAAATAGAGTGTTTTTAGTCGCGCTAGCGAAAACCGTTCCAATTTACGAGCGGATTTCCGGATTTACGAGAGAAATGGCGGCCGTTCCAAATTACGAGATTTCCGGTTTACGAGCGCCTCGTTGTGACGGATCCCGCTCGTAAATCGGGGACTACCTGTATACAGTACAGTACATGTATATATAAAACAGGATATAGCTGCTCAGTGACATGGAACTGAGAAAAAAATATTTAGCTGAAGAGTAAAGTTTCTTACTCTGATTATGTGTCACAGATGAGTCAGTTCTGTTTCTATTTATGATTGTGAAGCATAAAGAGTTTAGTCTAGAGGTGAAAATTATTCAATGCCAGAGTTTTACTGTGAGGAGTTTTCTTAGACTAGCAGAAGTCTCTACTTTATCGACAGCGGCTGAAAACTTCCAGGGACTTGTCACCCATCAGTGTGCTGCTAATTTAAACTGTCGACTATTAAGCCACAGCTCATGCAGAATTAACAGTTACCTCACAAATTGTTTATGTCAGAGGCGTTTTTGATCAAGCGTAGATATCTGTACATTAAAAAAAAAGTTAAGTGTCAATAATATGAGCAGATTTAAATTCAAGACGATGATCAAACATCAGAGTCTGATCCTTTTTAACATTAGGAATTAAAAAAACGCTGGAATGATGGTAAGATGGCACGTTTTATTTATTTTTTAACGAGCTGCAATATTTACACTAAAGATTTTCCTCTGAGCATTTAAAAAAAATTCTAATGAAAATAAACTCCTAAAGCTTCCAGAACTGATCGATGTCTTTAGTTTGTTTTTGAGACAAATTGAAATAAATGAGGGCAGCACGGTGACACAGTTGGTAGAGATGCTGCCTCACAGTGTGAAGGTTGCTGGATTGAATACCAGTCCGGGGGGGCTTTCTGGATGGAGTTCGCATGTTCTCTCCTTGCATGAGTAAGTTGTCTCCAGGTACTCCCGTTTCCTCTCACAGACCAAAAACTTGCATGTTAGACTTTAAACCAACTGTCTCTAGATGTGAGTGAGAGAGTGAATGGTTTGTCTCGTTTGTCTCCGTGTCTCCCTGTGATGGACTGGAGACCTGTCCAGGGTGTCCTCCGCCTCTCATACAGTGACTGCTGGACATGGACACCAGTGACTTTCCCAAAAAGGAAGACGTGGGTAAAGATAATGGATGGATGGATGAAATAAATGAAACAAAAACTATCCATTTCTTTTTTTTGTCCTGTTTTATTTAGCAGAAAAATACAATTAAAAAACCTGCAGATTTTAGTTTTAGGGTTTGAATCTTTTAAAGCGCAGTGAACTGTTTGTGGGATGTGTGTTTACCTGGTGGCGAGCACCGGGTGTGTGATGAGAGGCATAGACCAGGACTCTCTGCTCCATGGCACCGACTCAAACAGAAGGATGTCTTTTTCTGTCAGCGCCATGACAACGGGCCGGTACTGCTGCCGTCCGCCTTCCAGCTGGATCTGAACAGGAATGTCGGGAGAGAAAATCAGTCCTGAGTAACACATAAAATATGAAACACTTCTGAAGGAAAAAGGGTTTACTTTGATGGCTTTCCACATGTACGCACGTAAACCAGATACTGATTTGCAGTGAAGATGTACAACTTTTCACACACACAGAGTAAAGGTTGGCTTTTCCTTTACCACATTTATGGGACGAAATTAAACACCCATGCCTTCATTTTACTAAATGAGCCCCTCTCTGTGAGCTACAGCTGCCAAACTTTAAAATGATAATGTTTGGAACCATTTGACACATGTAAAATCTCAAATATTCCTGTTTCTCAAAAAAGGACAAATTAAATTATGCATGAATATTGTATCTATCGCCTGCTGCGTCAAGGCAAAGGGGTGATTATGCCTGTGTTTGCCATGTTAAAGTATGTCAACAACCACTGAACTCAAAGGAATCAACCAATTGACAATTATGATTCAAGACTGCCACAGCTAATAAACAAAAATGACTACATCTCAGTGAATTTTAGAGATACTGAGCTGAAATTTGATGTGGTAGTAGCTGAGAGTCATTCACAACACATACTCCTAGCACTAACAGATCACTCAAGATATCCCTATATCCCATGAGATTGTGCTAATTATTTTTAAGGCTTGAACAAAACAGCAACAATATCATTGTCTTCATAAGATGATCTTGGTCTAAATCTCTGTCATGAAAGGCAGCAGGTGATAAACATTTCTTCAAGGAATGGTGGCTTTTCATTCTAAAATGTATTTATTTGGGACTAAAATCGTTCGACCTTTTTCCCCAGACAAACACTTTTGATAGCTGGTTGTAGTCATCAGTTGGTAGCTGAAGGTTGTGGCAAACAGATGTATACTTATAGGGATTAATTATGATTAAATAAAATGAACTTTTGTTTTATAGTTCAAGTTTTAGACTGAATCAAACAACAGCGCATGTTAGCCTTTGGTTTCAGCTGCAGATAATAAAAAAAAAAAGATGCCATCACTTCCACAGTAGCGCAAAGCCTCCAGTTTGCGAGAACACTATTCGCAGCAGGACTAAACTACAAAAGAAACATGTCAGGCTGTATCTGAGGAGATAAACCGCATGTGTTTAACTGTTAACACTGGGCTGACTTTGTAGGTGGCAGAGGAGTTAAAACAGCCCACACATTCACAAGTTGAGCTAAAAGTTGTGGTTTGGGATCTTGTGAGTATTTCTGAGACATGATGGGGAAACTGAAATGTCAGAATAAAACGTCACATCAAAGCAGACATTATGATGATGATGGCTGTGCCTGCTGTGAGCAGGTGGGCCGTCACAGGAAACAACGTAACAACGGAAGCTTCCATCCGTGTTTCCTGTTTGGGTCCAAAGTCAACAGAGCCCCACACATCCAGACGTTCAGCGCTGGTCTGAATGAAAAGATATGAATGAGAGCCTGAATCAAGACCAGTCCTGACTTAGTGGGAATGTTTAAACTTAGGACTGAAGCTAATCTAAAAAAGCACGTGCTTCCTGTGTGCTGCTGGTGCTTTTATGTTGGAGAGGAAATGTCGGTGTGTAGGTTTGAGGTCAGGTTATGTTCACCGACGTACAAATACAACACTGTCAGAGTCAGAGAGTCAGAGTCAGAGTCAGAGAGTCTTCATTGTCATTTGCACCGCATGTGGTACATGAGATGAAAACGAGATTATGTACACGAGGTCCCAGTTACATCCAACAACAAATGAAAGAGAAAAACAGTAATAACATCTAGAACTAACTAAGAAAAGCATCAACTAGTAATACACAGCTAACTAAGAAAAGCATCAACTAGTAATACACAGCAGCACGAACATGAGTTTGTATGAGCAGATGGTCACAGATGAACACAGATGAATACAGCAACAAGAAAACAGATCAGCATCAGTATGATGTGATATTTTGCAGTGTTTATTTTTTATTTTATTTTTATTTATTCATGAGTCTAACAGCCTCAGGGTAGAAGCTGTTCCTCAGTCTAGTGGTTCTACACTTGATGCTCCTCAACCTCCGTCCTGAGGGGAGTGGGGCAAAGAGTGAGTGTGCTGGATGAGTGAGGTCTTTCATGATGCAGGTGGCTCTTTTCCTGCATCTGGAGGTGTAAATGTCTGTGATGGTGGGGAGACTGACTCCAACAGACTTCTGTGCAGCCTTCACCACTCTCTGCAGAGCTTTCCTCTCTTCAACTGTGCAGCCTCCATGCCACACGTTGATGCTGGAGCACAGGATGCTCTCCACTGCACACCTGTAGAAGGAGGTGAGGACTGGGCTGCTCAGACCAGCTCGTCTCAGCCGTCTGAGGAAGTAGAGTCTCTGATGACCTTTCTTGATCAGGCTGGTGGTGTTGTTGCTCCAGCTGAGGTTATCATTCATGTGTACACCCAAGTATTTGTAGCTGGAGACCACTTCCACTGCAGACCCACCTATTTTCAGTGGGGCATGGGTGTGTTTGTTCCTTCTGAAGTCCACAATCATCTCCTTTGTCTTCTTCACATTCATGTGAAGATTGTTCTCTTTGCACCGTGCACTGTGATGGGCTTTTTGCAATTTTACATTTACAACAACAAAAACATATCTGTCAACTTTCTAATACTGAAGAAAACAATAAATCCAATTTAGTTTGCTGCTGAAAAACGTTCAAAAATTTGCACATAAAAAAACAAATAAATGATTTTCAGATGTACTAGTCAGATACGGTTAGAAAATTTTAACACTGGGCAATATATTTACAAACACTTGACATTTGAAAATGAGCAAATAGCAGTAAGAAAAATAAAAAGATTTACGGCAGAATACGTATTCCCATACCTGTTCAGCCAGCCAGCCGATGTGTTTGAGATGGGGGTGTGTGGAGGCTGCAGACGAAGCCCCCAGGTAGGCGTTGACGTGTGCCAGGGTTTGAGGCAGCAGGGCAGCAATGTTGGTGTGTACGGCGGTGAACCAGGAGTTAGCGGTCGGTCCGTCTTTACAGCGCAGAACCACCGTGTGCTGGCCGTCTGGAGAATGCAGCTCCAACAGTCTACATGAAGCAGAAGATAAAGAATTATCAGACAACACGAGCGAAAACTGGGAGAAATTTAGCAGAAAGAAGTAGTAACAAATAAATATAGACATTTATTTCATAATTAGTTCCATTTTTACCAAGTTACATGGAAATGCTACAAAGATTTGATCAAAAATAGATGTAGATTACAGTTTTACATTTCACAGTAATTAATGTATTTGCTGCTTTGCTTGCCAACCGATCCGATGAGTCACAAATGCCCAAAATCCAAAGAATAAACGTCTCCCTCTCAGTAAAGTAGAACAGGTTTTAACATGATTCCCACTGGCAGGATTTACTGATCAGCAACTTGAATTTAGAAATTTTCTTTCTTTCTATCTTTGAAGTCTGATAGGTCAAATGCATGTTGTGAAATATTTTATTCTATAATCTTTTTTTTTTTTACCTAAAAATTAGCATAAGTAAATAAATTAAAGTCTTTGGTCAATTCAAAGTAAATACCATTTAAATTTCTAGAAATTTTGAGAAAACAAAAAACAACTTATAAGTGTGAAGCCTTTCTTGAAGGAAGGCTCATCACCTGCAGCTTTTCATGCCAGAGTTTTAGACTAAGATTATTTAGTATATTGGGAAAAGATGGAGTTGAGGTAGCCTGGTTAAAACCAGACCCTGTCCTTCACTTCGCTTCAGACAAGGGTCTGGACTTTTTCCATAGAGAAACGATTCTTGCTGGAGGCGTTGGCCTCTGCTGAGGAACAAAACCATTGGATATTTTGAACAGGGAAAGCATTCTGCTCCCTCCCCTCAGAGCCACCCCCCGTGCTCTGGTGAACTTGACTGACAACTGCTCCGCCTCCTGCAGCTTTTCTCTCGCTGCGCAAATTCTGTGTTTATATGTTAATAAAACATTTTAATAAAATAAAATAAAACCATGGATCGCTGGTCCAGCTCACCAAAAGACCAGAAAATCTGATGGGACTCGGTCAGCAACGTAAAACCCGAGTTTAATTCTCGTGACAACCTCAGCCATTTCCTCCTTGTTCATTTCACTCAACGGAGGGTGGAGGAGAAGGAGGAGGGAGGAGGGAGCGATTACTTGACTTTTGGGAAAAAAAACAAAAGAAAACTCCAGATAAGGGATTAAGAAGGGGAAATTAATAAATTTGTGTCACATATAAAACAGTTCTGCATCGCTTTGCATCGCTTTGAATGAGAACATGCGGCTGCTCGCTGGCTGCGCTGGGACAGGTGGGGGCGTGGGTTAGGGGCCAAAAACTCCGCCCCTTCTGTTCTCTGATTGGTCCGAACAAAAATCTACCGGAGAAATCCTTGTCTATGGGACAAATCCCAGACTGTGCAGTGAAGGGAAATGAGAATTGAGCGGAGCTGTGCAGGAAGGCGAGGGCCAAGCTAGAGTTGAGGCAGTTTTGATAAATCCTAGAAAATAACTTCAGCTACTGCCACTTTAAATTTTAGCTCATTATCTGTAAAAATAACTAAAACATGGCCATTTTTGTCTTTTAAGGTCAGTTAGCTGCAGCAATTTAAACTGGGTTGCCTCCAAAAAGTCCGTTTTAGATCTTCTGCTAGTCTCAATAAAGTTTGTCAAGTGGGTCATGAGATATTTTGCTAACAGACTGACACAAACACAAGCACATGCAGACACGACTAAAGCATTATGGCTCTCAGTGACAAGGATGATGACCTAAACGTGACCTTCAGGGAGAAAAAAGATGCACAACAGAATGGCTTGAAGAGGGCTCGTCCTCAAAGAGTTTAATCTTCCTGTTTAATATCAACATACACACAAGAGGCTTTTTATCCCGCTCCTAATCTCTCACAAAACAAACATTCCAACCTAATGAACAGGAGACACACACAGGAAGTAACCCCACACCCAACCACACCTAAACTCCCACATACTCAGGTATTTCACACACAGCCCAGCATCAGACCTGTTCTCCAGATCTGGCATGGTGAGGTTCCTGCTGATGAAGCACATTTTCAGGCTGATGACCTTCCTGTCTTTGGTGGAGCCGCTGTGTTTGGGCGAGCCTGAGTCGTCGCTGCCGCTGTAGCTGGGCGATTGTGGGCGAACGCCGTCCCACGGCAGGTCGGCAACCAGGGAGGGCTTCTTGAAGAGCGGAGACACCTCACGGATGTACTTCACTGAGGACACACAGTGGAACAGAGATGAGAGGAAAGAAGATCTCAGTGATGTAGGTGCTCAGGTTGGGGAAGGCAGGTGTATCAAAAACAGTTACAGAGTCACTAGAGGATCATTAGAACAGAAAAGCATAACTCCCCTCTGTAGAACCTCGTTTGGTCAGACCTCATTTTCCTATAAAAGCACAACATTATGGAACTTATTGTCCCCACATGTAAAAGCTACACCTGATCTAAAAAAAAGTTTGATTACATGTGAAATATATTTCTGTCAGCATTATATCTCTGTCAGTATTAGATCTGTTATGTTTCTAAAAATTGTGTACACCTATGTTCTGCAATATAATGCATATTAACCGATGCAGAACCTTTTGTTCCGGGTTTTTTGTTTCTGGTAGGGAAGAGTTTTAGTTACACGCCTGCACCAGCCAACAGACCTGACACTCTTGTTTATATCAAAGAAGGTAGATCATTGGCTGAGAGGCTGGCCACATGGTAAGAGTAGGCGGTCCCAGGGCGGTCCTATGAGGCGATGACGACATCAACGGGGTTTATACTGTGTGCCAGCCTTCTGAAGAGTGTGGGACACGCGGTCAGAGAGAGGTCTGTTGTGAGCTGTAATTTCCACTTATTTGTACAATAAACCTGCAAATAATGTGCACATTTGTTTCAGAACCTGCTTCAAACCTTGAATAACACAACACATGACTAAATCTTAGCTAAAGGAAAATCAAAGATGTGATCATTTTTAATACTCTGATTTTATGGATGAGAAAGTCTTTGTGGGAATGTACGTATTAGTGAGTTAGTATTATATTTACAAATTTTAGTATGTTAGCTGAATGTGTGAGGATGTGCTAAGATATTTATGTAAATTTGGGGGTTGCAAGGTTATTTTAGAATTTGTAGAGGAAAATGTTTTGTAATTTTATTGTACCTAGATTTTTTTAATTGTTCATATTTTAATGTATATTTTAATGTATAGTTTTTATTATATGAATTTGGAGGTTGTTAGGTTGATTACATGAATATGTGCAGGAATACGTAGGTATTACTGTATTTTGATTGATAAATTGGATGTATTTTAATGCACAGAAATGCCCAACCAGGAACTGGAGTTGCAAATTAGCTATAGCTATACAGGTAGTCCCCGATTTACGAGCGAGATCCGTTACAACGAGGCGCTCGTAAACCGGAAATCTCGTAATTTGGAACGGCCGCCACGCTTCTCGTAAGTCCGGAAATTCGCTCGTAAATTGGAACGGTTTTGCTAGCGCGACTACAAACACTCGTTTTTCATCGAAAAACTGCTTATGAGTGCATAAAAATGATCGGAAACGTGTGTCCACATGTTTAGCTAACGAACTGTGGTGAAAAAACACAGGAAAACTCAGTATTTTTTGCGTTTTTTCCAAAAATTTGCCAGCTCGTAAGTCTGGAACCTCGTAGATCAGAGCGCTCGTAAATCGGGGACTACCTGT
>JBBPBX010004427.1:0-10029 GCA_038048925.1 Garcialebias charrua | reverse complement strand
ACGTCTCCTCGCCTCACGACGTCTCCTCGCCTCACGACGTCTCCACGCCTCACGACGTCTCCACGCCTCACGACGTCTCCACGCCTCACGACGTCTCCACGCCTCACGACGTCTCCACGCCTCACGACGTCTCCACGCCTCACGACGTCTCACCAAAGGTCTTGGTTCCACCGGGGGTCTTCGTCTCAGAGGTCCTCGTCTCACCAAAGGTCTTGGTTCCACCGGGGGTCTTCGTCTCAGAGGTCCTCGTCTCGCCGGTGGTCTTCGTTCCACCGGGGGTCTTCGTCTCAGAGGTCCTCGTCTCACCGGTGGTTCCTACTCCTCTGGGGGTCTTCACTCAAGAGGTCCTCGTACCACCGGAGGTCCTCGCTCTGGGGGTCTTCACTCAAGAGGTCCTCGTACCACCGGAGGTCCTCGCTCTGCTGGAAGTCCTCGTTTCATCGGGGGGCTGCACTGCGGGGGTCCTCGTGTCTACAGTGGCTCCTCGGCCCTCCGCATCTCCTGGAGGCCTCCCTGTGCCTGGGGTTTCCTCCTCTTATGGTGATGGGCGACCTCCTGGACGTCCTCCGGATCTGCCTGATGGTGATGGGCGACCTCCTGGACGTCCTCCGGATCTGGCTGGTGGTGTTGGCCCGCCGTCCTGCCTGTTGCCTCCCTCCGCCCGCCCTTGCTGTGTGGGGGGCCTCCGCCCGCCCTTCTTGGGGGTGTCGGGTGCCACCCTTGAGGGGGGGGTTATGACAGGCTTTGCCCCTGTCATGTGTTTCATATTGTTTCTCACTCTCCCTCTGTTGGCTCCTTCTCATCCCTGCGCCTCCTCCCCTGTCAGATGTCCCACAGGTGTTCAGTGTTTTACATCCCTGCGCCTCCTCCCCTGTCAGATGTCCCACAGGTGTTCAGTGTTTTAGTTAATTACTTTGGTCTGTATTTAGGTGAGGATTCAGGTCTTAGCATTTGTCGGGTCATAGTCATTTTCTCCCTATGTCTGGTGGAGCCAAACACTTCCTCATCGTTTTGTAAGTAGTTGCTGCCCTGTCAGCCTTTTGTTTTCATTATTAAAGTGTTTATTATTTTACATTCTCCGTTTCCGAGTCCTGTCCTGCCTGCACTCTGGGTTTGCTTGCTCACCGGAACCAAATCGTGATAGGTTTTCTGTCTGTTTGTCACTTTCCTTCCACAGCCAATTACTCAACTCATCACACCTGCTGCCACTCTGAGGATAACTGCTGACTCGCCTATTTAAGCAGCTGCCAGACACCTCTTCAGTGCTGGGACATCTTCTGCCATTCGGACCTTCCACGGCCTGACTCCTCTGGTCTTCTCCAAGACTCTCTTCATCCACAGGTCTCTACCTCTGTGGATTATTTGATGTCCCATCACCATCTTCATCATCTACTCCGTCTGGGTCAACTTGCTCCTCTCTCCAATGGGATCCGCCCCATCAACTTTCTGCAACCCCAGGAATTCCTCCTTCAACTCTCCTCCAATCATATCCTGCAAAACAAAAGTAAGAATATCAATTCTTCTATGCAAAACTCAAGTTCATCATATTACCTACGGATATATACTCACCAACTCTCTCCCCTTCCTTTTCAGCTGCTCTAGTGGGGATGGAGAGTGGTAGAAGAAGGCCAGTGGGGGTTGATTGTTGTGTTTGTTTTGAGCGCAGGTAGGACAGGCCGAGACAAACTCCTTCACGTCCTTCGGAAGGTTTGGCCATCAGAAGGATGCTTTGGTCAGGTGGAGCATGCGCCAGATGCCGGGGTGAAAAGAGAACCGGGCAGTGTGGAGCCAGTCCAGAACCTTGCTCACCATGGAGGTGGGGACAAACAACCTTCCAGAAGGACCCGAGCCAGGATCAGGTTCGGTTCTTTGAGCCTCCAAAATGTCCCTCTCGATAGGCCAAGTTACAGCACCCACCTTGCAGTAAGACAGGAGGATGTCTTCTGGAGTCTCAATCCACGATTGAGGAAAATTGTCGAGAAAGGGCATCAGGCTTGACATTACGAGACCCTGGAATATAGGTTATTGAGAACTTGAAACGGGCAAAAAACAATGACCACCTGGCCCATTGAGTCTCTTTGCTCCTTGTAGATAGGCCAGGTTCTTATGATCTGTCCAAATGATGAAAGGAAGTTCCGATCCCTCCAGCCAGTGCCTCTATTCCTCCAAGGCTAGCTTGATGGCCAACAATTCGCGGTTACCCACATCATAGTTGACCTAGGCTGAAGAGAGGCGACGGGGGAATAAGGCACATGGGTGGAGTTTCCCATCGTCGGATGATCTCTGCTCCACACTGCCCGGTTCTCTTGTCACCCCGGCATCCGGCGCATGCTCCACCTGACCAAAGCATCCTTCTGGTGGCCAAACCTTCAGAAGGACGTGAAGGAGTTTGTCTCGGCCTGTCCTACCTGTGCTCAAAACAAACACAACAATCAACCCTCGCTGGCCTTATCCTACCACTCTCCATCCCCAACCGTCCTTGGTCCCACATCGCCTTGGATTTCGTCTCCTAGTCTCCAATGGTAACACTGTCATCTGCACCATTGTTGATCGTTTTTCCAAATCTGCACATTTCATACCTCTTCTCTAAACTCCCGTCTGCTCTTAAGACTGCCCAGGTCATCACGAAACATGTTTTCCTCATCCATGGCATCCCACAGAACATTGTGTCTGATCGAGGCCCACAGTTCGTCTCCCATGTCTGGAGAGGGTTCTGTGAAGCACTGGGGGCAAACGTCAGTCTCACCTCGGGTTACCACCCGCAATCCAACGGACAGACGGAGAGATGCAACCAGGATCTGGAGACCATCCTGAGATGTGTGATCGACTCCTACCCGTCTTCCTAGAGTCAGCATCTTCCGTGGAACGAATACGCCCACAACTCCCAGACCTCGGCAGCCACTGGACGATCTCCATTCGAGGTGGCCATGGGATTCTCTCCTCCTCTTTTTCCTTCACAGGAGGCTGATGTGGGCGTTCCCTCAATCCACCTCCACATCAAGCGCTGTCGTCTGGTTTGGCGACAGACGAGAGCAGCTCTGGCCAGGTCTTCCGAGCAAAATAAACGATTTGCGGACAGACATCGCTCCGAAGCTCCCAAATACAAGGTAGGCCAGAGGATTTGTCTCTCGACTAGGAATATCAATTTAAAGGACACCCCTAGAAAACTCTCGCCTAGGTTCATAGGTCCTTTCCCTATAGTGAAAGTGGTTAACAGGTCGGCAGTGAGAATCCAACTCTCACATCAATGAGGATACACCCAACCTTCCATGTATCCCACGTCAAACCCATTACCACCAGCTCTCTTCAGCCCCCAACTAGACTCCCTCCTCACCCACGGATGATTGACAACACACCTGCATTCACCGTCAGACGTCTCCTGGATGTGAGACGCAGGGGCCGGGGCATTCAATATTTAGTGGATTGGGAGGGTTATGGTCCTGAAGAACGTTCCTGGGTCCCTAGGTCTCGCATCCTGGACCCAGGACTCATCACCTCTTTTTTTTCAAGACTCACCCCGAAAAAAGACTTAGATCGCCAAGAGACGATCCTTGAAAGGGGGCACTGTGGGATTCCTGGGTTTTCTGTCTGTTTGTCACTTTCCTTCCACAGCCAATTACTCAACTCATCACACCTGCTGCCACTCTGAGGAGAACTGCTGACTCACCTATTTAAGCAGCTGCCAGACACCTCTCCAGTGCTGGGACATCTTCTGCCATTCGGACCTTCCACGGCCTGACTCCTCTGGTCTTCTCCAAGACTCTCTTCATCCATGGGTCTCTACCTCTGTGGATTATTCGATGTCCCATCACCATCTTCATCATCAATGCTGTCTGGGTCAACCTGCTCCTCTCTCCAACAGGATCCTCTCCATCAACTTTCTGCAACCCCAGGAATTCCTCCTTCAACTCTCCTCCTGCAAAACAAAAGTAAGAATTTCAATTATTCTATGCAAGACTCAAGTTCATCTTATTACCTATATATATACTCACCAACTCTCTCCCCTTCCTTTTCAGCTGCTCTAGTAATTTTAATCTGCATTGTAAATAAACATCACTTACCGTTTTATCCTGCCTTGTGTCCTTACTTCCTTGGTCTGCTATTTGGGGTCGATGTTAAAACCAAAACCAGATAAGAGCAAATGAAGTTATTTTCAGTATGTCTCAAGACTCCCATTCACCTCTAAACTACTGCAAAAAATTGTTGAGTCTCAGTTAAAATGTTTCCTGGACGACCACGCCATCCTAGAGTTGTTCCAATCCGGCTTCAGATCTCTCCATGGCACTGAAACCGCTCTACTGAAGGTCTTTAATGACATTTTCACAGCCACAGACGCAGGTGATTCTGTGCTGCTTGTCTTATTGGATCTTACATCCGCTTTTGACACCATCGCCCACAACATCCTCATTTCTAGGCTGGAGCAGTGGATGGGCATCATAGGGTCAGCCCTCAAATGGTTTGAGTCCTACCTCTCAGACAGAACCTTTTGTGTCAATATCAACTATTTCAGTTCAGCATCAACAGCGCTTCAGTGGGGGGTACCGCAGGGGTCCATTCTCGGTCCCCTTCTCTTTTCATTATACCTGCTTCCACTAGGTGCTATTTTCCACAAACACAACATAGCCTTTCATTTCTACGCCGATGATTGTCAAATTTACTTCCCCCTGAGGCACAGAGGCTCACGCTCTATTCAACCCCTTCTTGACTGCCTGGCCGACATCCATGATTGGATGGCCCCAAACTTCTTAAGTTTCAATGAGAAGAAGTCTGAAGTCATGTTGTTCCACCCCAATGGCTCATTCACGAACCACAACATTGACCTTCTCTCTCTAGCTCCGCTAGAGAAACAAAGGGTCACTAATCTGTGGGTGATAATGGATCCTTCCTTGAAACTTAACAGTCATGTAAACATGATTGTTAAATCCTGTTTTATTTTTATTTTTTCAGCTGAGGCGGCTGTCTAAGCTAAAGCCCATACTATCCAAAAAGAACCTGGAGACAGTAATCCATGCTTTCATATCATAACATTGAGGCTCGATTACTGCAATTCACTTCTGTTCGGAATCAGTCAGTCCTCCATTGCACGGCTACCCATTCACCTTCGGATCCAGTTTAAAATACTCATGTGTGTTTTTAAATCTCTGAAAATTTCCGCCCCATCTTATCTCACTGATCTTTTGCAGCCATATGTCCCACGGTGCTCTCTGAGGTCAGCAGACCAGATCCTTCTGTCAGTCCCAGTAACTCGTCGTAAGCTCAGAGGTTACAGCACTTTCTCTGTTGCAGGTCCAAGACTGTGGAATGAGTTGCCACTGAGTGTCAGGCAGGCTCCCACTCTCACAGTCTTTAAGTCTCGCTTGAAAATCCACTTCTATTCTCTTGCCTTTAACATGATGTCATTTGTTTTGATCCTCTCTGTAATATACACTGTTTGCCATTTTAGTTAGTTTCTGTTGCTATTTGTATCTATATTTTTATTTTATGTTTTCCTGTCCAATGTGCTTTTTGTTTCTATTGTACAGCACTTTGGTTGGCCTTGTTTCTGTTTTAAGTGCTCTATAAATAAATTGGTATGGTATGGTATTCATCTTGTTATTCTCACATCCTCTATCACACATGGTTTGTTAACAGGATGTTCGCTACAAGACGCTGCATCCACCCTCAGCCTGGAGGCACCATGAAGACATGTCTGCTTCTGTCCTGTGAGTAGACACCTGCTGGACAGTGAAGCAGCTTCAACATGAATTCTCAGAAAGTTCGAGCCGTCGGCGTGTTCAGGTTTCTGGCTGTGTGTGTCTCCTCAGTACTGATCAGCTCCTGCAGGACGTCTTCCAGTCCAGGTCAGCTTCGTCCATCGTGTCTTTGAATGTTCTGTCTGTTCTGCTGGTTGCACCGAATGTTCCCACTTGTGGTTCTTTGACCTTTGACCCCGTGAGGGAGCTTTGAGCTGCGCGCCGTGTTCTCAGCCTCTTCCTGTCTGTCTTTAAAACCAAACCTCTGAATCAGAACTCTGACACATCTGAACGGGTTTGGGTCGGTCTTCAGAGTTTTGCTCGTGGTGTGTCAAACAGTGTGTTCTGGATGGTCCAGATGTTTCCTGTCAAACATCTGTGTTGTTTGTTTTCCAGCGTCTCTGAGCGTCTCTCCTCCCTGGTCTCAGTTTCTCGAGTATGACAACATCAACATTAGCTGCTCAGGTTCTGGTGACTGGAAGGTGTGGAGATACACCACAAACGGGTCAGTTGGTCCCATCAGAACACCACACGCTGTGTTTCGCTGCTCGTAGTGCACATCTGGACACACCTGTCCAGATGTGCACTGATCGTGTGTGTCCCTAACCGAGGTGGACCGTGTGTCTCCAGGTTGCAGGAGCCCAAGTGTGACTCTGGGTGGGGCGGGCAGGTGTCCTCCACCTGCATCATGAGTTTACTGATGTCACATGACAGTGGCGTGTACTGGTGTGAGTCCAAACACAGAGACAGCAGCAACGCCGTCAACATCACCGTCCTCAGTGAGACACACAACTTCCTCTTGTCCTTCCTGTTTTCACACACTGCTTCATATTAATATGCTGGTGAAGATTCACAGTCATCCAGGACATGAAAAAAATCAAAAAAGGCGTTCAATACAGAAACAACTGGACTTTATTTGTAACAGAAGACGTTTCGCATCTCATCCGAGGAGCTTTCTCAATTGGTAAAGCTCCTCGGATGAGAAGCGAAACGTCTTCTGTTACAAAAAAAGTCCAGTTGTTTCTGTATTGAACGCCTTTTTTGATTTTATATTAATACACTTCATCCAGAAAGTAGTCACAGCTCGTTATATTACGGCCTTATTCAAGGGTCAAGGGTCAAGCTGACTTTATTCTCATTCTCATCACATGTGGAACAGGAGGTGGAACTAAATTGTGTACTCAAGGTCCCAGTTACACCCAAAAATATTGATAATATAAAATATAAAAAAAAAATGATAATAAGGATCTAAGATGTAAATTAAACTATAATAATGTAAAATAATACAGTTGTAGAGATATAGCACCCTCATGTCCGTATTGGAGTTAAACCTTTTCACATCTCTCTGAACTCTGAGTGTTACACTTTCTTGAAGCTCTCAAGGAGACAAGTGGACACTATTTTTGTTACAATTATTTTGAATTAATGGACACCAATTAATCAGATTGAACTTTCTTTTTAATGTGTGTTAATTCAAAATTGATCAACAGTATATTTTTGTCATTTAACGATGATCTGTTACTTGCATGAGTTTGACCTTCTGCTGGTTTATTCTTCATTACAAGCAGGCTTTAATATTATGGCACAGTTCAGGGTAAACTTTTAACTTGCAACTTCCTTTTGTGTTGTCTGTGAAGTTAGCCATAATATTCTCTGTGCTCACAAGCAGCCATCTGGCCGCTTATGTAAACAGTTTTCCTGTTGTCCGTCAGAGACTCTCTGCCTATGGGAATCAAAATTCCATCTCTTATTTTGTTAAACAAGCCAGTTGTCATTCAGGAGGTGGGGAGACCCCGCCTCCCACATAAAGTCCTACTTCCGTTTTAGACTTTAGTGTCGAAGGGGAGAACTTTCTAACAACTGTTTTTCTCCTCTGGAAAAAGCTGGAAACGTCCTGGTCATTGTGTCAATTAGACCCACGTCTCAGCTGGAGTCACGGCAAAGCATTGCTGTGTCTCAAGAAACACTCATTTCTGAAAGAATTTGTTTTCTGGAAGTTTTAGTTTGAAGTTAAGCCAGGACGTTGACCTTGTTTCCTGCCGAGAGGGGCGAGTTTCCTCGTATCGTGGAATCAGCATCACCCACGCTGAAGTGTCAACTGGACGGCTGTTGGACAAAACAATCCATTGTGTGTGTCCAGATACTCCTCAACTCTTATCTACAAAAACGAAGCGTCAACAGGTAACGAGTCGTGGATGTGGGCTGAACGTGCGGGAGCCCAGCTTTAACTCGTGTGGGAAAAAGTGCCACCCTGTCTGCTCAAAATAATTAACTTCCTTTAAACTTAGCTTTCATTCCTCCTTATTCTTATTTTTCTTAAGCCATTAATCTGTCAAGTAAATGTGCCAACAGTAAGTTAAACACTAACTGTCTGTTTGTTTTAATTTGAATTCTTGTCAACGTAGTTTAGTAAATCAGAGCTAATATCGATACAAATGTTTAATGTACTTTTATGATTATTTCAATAAAAGGTCTATTTTCTGGTGGACCAACATAAGTTGAAGTCTCTCGTGAAATTACATTTTGTCTAGTCACAGTCAAAACAATTTAATACCGGAAAAAGGGTGAACTCGCGAATGAATTTGGGTCAGATCAAGTCTGCTCCAAGTTCTCTAAAATATAGGTAAGTCGGTAAACTGATCAATAAGTCCTATATTATTACAATAATGGTGGCCCCGTAAGTGTTTAAATACCTTACTGTGTCAAGATTATTACATTTTGATGGCTCGTCCGCGTCCCTAAGACGGTTATTAGGTTGTGTTTTGTGTAGTCTATTGTCACGGTATTTGTTGGCATAGTTTCTTTATCCTTGTGTGGGACTTATAGATGGTTCTGGCTGGTGTGTGTCACAGAGATTGCCAATCGCTGCATTGTCTGGCTCATTTCACGTTAGAATAATCTTTCTTTCACTTTTGAAAGTATGTTTTGAAGCTGCGGGTGATGTTTGTGTGTCTGTGTTTGTGAGACGTTTCATACCGTGTCGCAAACTAACACTGCTTACATCTGAGGTGACCGCCGTGTCACCCTTCCACCACTCTTCATCTTATTACATTACAATTTCTGTTGTGCGCTGTTTTCACATTTTGCTGGGGATCTGTGGTGCCTATATCTGTTACAACGTTTGTTAGAGAGGGTTCGGTGAGCAGTCTCTTCTTCTGAACTGGACCGGAAACTGTCCGGTTCCGACGAAGACTCCGTTGTTTTCAACAGTTAGAAGTGCTGTCTGCCTCTGGTAGACTCGGATACTGGCCTGTGTGTGATTTGGCTCGTTAACAGAATTCTCTGTGGTGTTTTCTTCGTTTATTTTGTGAAAGAGTGTCCAGAACTTTGGGTAGAGCTAACGTTAGTGGTACCGAGGCATTCGGATGCAGAAGCGCTGTGATTGGTCCATTGTGTGTCGTGTTCAAAAAAGTTGGTTCTGTAGACTGCTGGTTGTCAGATATTCATTTTTGCACACATTTCTGACAGTTTATCTGTGTTGTTCGTTTCTATGCACGTGATATCGTCGAACACTGGCTTAACCGCGGTGTTTTGCGATATTTATAAGTGTTTTAGAACGTTGAAAAGTCCGTTCCACGCTAAAGTTCGACCGACCTCGAGGTCCGTGAACGCATCGCTCGAACGGCACGTCACACGTGAGTGACGTAAGGTTTAGAAGACTTCATTACCCATGAACACTTGGGGTTTAGAACTGCATGTTCTGTCTTCACTGTGATTGGTCGATTACGCTGTAAGTGTTGACGCTTGCGAAGTGGTGGAAGAGCCCACTCCTCGTCTGCTTTTATTCAGCTGCTTGCCCCAAACAAGTTTCATGCTTGTTGTCCGTTACTATCTTTGAAAAGACTGTTTCATCGCGGTGTTTTTGAGATTTTAGTGGATGTATGAGTAAGTTGTTCAGAGACTACCGATCGCCATGTGACCAGGTCACGTGACACCGGAAGCTACAACTGCTTTATGGGGACCGACCACTTTCTTTTAAACGCAGTTTAAAGTTTCACAGTCCAACCGATGTTACTCACATCGTTTCGTCTATTATAAGACTGGGGTTCTAGAGTTTTGTCACGTAAAAGCTTTAGATCTTTCTGATTGATGCTTTTGATCCGTTTGTCGACGTCTGTGAACGTTAGAAGCTGCAGCTTCGCTCACTGGCGACAACAGCGCCTCTATAGCGGTCAGCAAGAGAAATTGCAGTCGCTGTGATAAACTTATCCAGCGATGTACCCCCACCTGCTGGTTGCATTAGAATACAGTTTTGATGCAACAGTCACACAGTATCTTTCCATTTGATTTTCACATA
>JBBPBX010004426.1:59088-76826 GCA_038048925.1 Garcialebias charrua | reverse complement strand
CCTTTGTGACCTCCAGACTTGACTATTGTAATGCTTTGTATGTTGGTATTAATCAATCCTCCATCTCCCGTTTACAGCTTGTACAGAACTCTGCCGCGCGCCTTTTGACCAACACACGAAAATATGAACACATCACTCCTGTCCTGTCCTCTCTACACTGGCTCCCGGTTCAGTTCAGGATACAGTTCAAGCTGCTCCTGTTTGTTTTCAAAGCTCTGAATGGACTTGCTCCTCTGTACATCTCAGAACTTTTGAAAGCCCATCAGCCCGGCAGAGATTTACGCTCTGCCAGTCAACACCTGCTGGAGGTGCCTCGCTCAAGGTACAAACAATGGGGAGACCGGTCATTTTCTGTTGCCGGCCCAAAAGCCTGGAACAGCCTCCCCCTTGAGCTGCGTGCCACCTCTGATCTGACTCTGTTCAAAACCAGACTGAAGACCCACTTGTTCAAAAAAGCTTTCAGTGTGTAACTTTTATTACTTTTGGTATTTTAGTATGTAGCATTTTTTATTTCCATTGCCTTCTTTTATTACTGTTGTTTTTTATTCTATTTTCACTGATTTATTGTTCCAGTTTATTCATCTTTTTATCCTGTTAAGCACCTTGGTCAATGCAAGGCATTGTAGGAAGGTGCTATACAAATAAAGTTTATTATTATTATTATTATTATTATTATTATTATTATTATTATTATTATTATTATTATTAATTAATTAGTTAAACCAAGTGGACCCAAACCCTATATATTTACCATCAAATTGAAAAGTCACTGGATCCCACAGGCTTCAGGTTATCTTCCTAATACTGTATTTTTCAGACTTTAAGGCACACTTCAAATCCTTTAATTTTCTCCAAAATTGACAGTGAGCCTTATAATCTGGTGTGCCTTATGTATTAATTCTTCGTGCTTATGGTACTGACCTCAAACCAATTTTATGTGGTACATGGCGCTCAAAAAATCTGTCAAAATGAAATAAGTTCACTTAATGCGCCTTATGTATGAAAGATATGGTATGTAACTTTTCAGTCTTGTTGTTGAATAGGGATTTAATTAGTCATATGAAGGTACTCTTTTTTTTATTTGGTGAACAGTTCAGTAGAAGTAACTTAACAGCTCAATCCAGCTCAAAGTTCAAACTTGCACATTTCTCCCCAAAAAATTCATCCAAGTAGTCTTTTAAATAAGGCAACATAAGTGACATGTATTTCACAACTTCCTGACAAAATTAAAACTACAGTAGAGTTCATCCAGTGGGCATGTTCACATGGCTAATAAGTAAACAGTGTCACTACTCAGTTCATCAAGGAGCATTCTTGCATTTAGGAAACTTATACATTTAGCTGTTTTAAAATATATGTTTCAGTTGCTTCTTATATTAAACAAATAATAAATAATAGCCAATGTAAAGAGATTAAATGGGATGAAAATTTCCCAATATATGAATTACATTCCCAATTAGTTGGGCCCCGGCTGCTAATTGGTGATTGGTCCCACAACACCCTGGCATGAATGGACAAAATCGGATTATGTCGACTGAGTCACACAGATATGCCCCAAATTGTAGAATCGGTTGTACTTTGTGCAATTTTCTAATTGTAACGCATAAACAATATTAATGGTTGATGGAACATGAGTCCAACCTAATGTGCAAAGTATATCCTATCTTACTAAACAGAGTGTTTTCCAGGTTGTAATGATACATTTTATACCTCTGCAAGTTTTCAATATATAATCATCCATATTGTAAGGCACAAATCCATCCAGCCATCTTCTTTACTCCCTTTTCCTTTTTGGGTCATGGGGGAGCTGGTACCTATCACCAGCAGTCCCTGCAAGAGGGGGGGGTACACCCTGGGGTAGGTTGCAAGTTCATCACAGTAAGGAGCAAATGCCTTCATAAATTTTATTTGTTCCAACACTCAGAACGTTATATGTGTCCTATTGCTGCCATTAGATACAGTAAACAGTCAGAGTTATGAGCTTTCTTCTGTTGATCGGTCCCACAACACTTGACTTGTCTTGCTAGATTTGCTCAACTTACTTAGAAGTGGGTTCTTGACTTGCAGTGGTTGCAAGGGCTTATGCTGGGAATCTGGTTGAGCTGCAAGGTCACAGTTTTTGTGGGTTTCCCACTCACTATTGTCTATGTCCACACTTACAGACTTGCAGCAAGACTTGTTTGTGTCTTGTGAGCCAGACTTCACAGTGTAGTGATTTTCATCTGTGTGTTGTTCACTGTTCAAATCACTCTTGGGAGTGCTATTTTTCTGATGATTGGATTCTTTGTGACTATTTGCATTGTCCAAATAAACTTTAGGGCTTGGGCTTTGTTCATCGGGCTCCAAACAACTTTGTTCATGAGGTACAGCACCCTTGTCCTGGTTGTGAGTGTGGTTTTGGTTGTAATTCTTCCAGAAAGCTCTACAGAGTTTCTCTAGCTCAGAATGCAGTGGCAGGTTGATGTCCAGGTGCATGAACAGGTTGGCCAACCACTCCTCCAACTTTGAAAAGGGCAGACTAAAAAGTAAAGGTATTATTGGTTATTGCATGGAGTATCAACATATGGGTACATGTATGTACAGGTGGTCCCCGACTTACGCGCAAGTTCCGTTCCTACGACTATCTTGTAACACGAAATCTTGTACGTCGGAACACGAAACACGTGTTCTCGTAAGTCCGGATTTTCGGTCGTAAGTCGGAAAATTTATGCTAGCGCTACTACGAACACTCGTTTTTCATCACAAATGTTCATACTAGTTCATAAACATGCTCAGAAACTTGTTTCCAAACGGTTAGCTAACACACTTTCATCTAAAAACACATAAAAGTGCTGTATTTTTTGTATGTTCTTTACAAATTTACTGCTCGTTCGCCAGCTCGTAAGTCCGGAACCTCGTAAGTAAGAGCGCTCGTAAGTCGGGGACCACATGTAGTTGTTTATTTTGTATTAGGTTGCTTGTAATACAGTCTATTGTCCAAAATAAATGACGTTAATACTCTATCTGTGGTGATAAAGCTAAAATAATCATAACACCACAACACCCTGGCCCGAATGGACAAAATCGAATTATGTCGACTGAGTCACGCAGATATGCCCCATATTGTAGAATCGGTTGTACTTTGTGCAATTTTCTAATTGTAACGCATGAACAATAAACAGTTACTTGGTCTTGTGGCTTCAGGGTAGGTGATCTAAATTATCTGATTGCTAATATTTAACATTATGTACATTTAAAATTGTGTTTTTAATGCAATTTTTGTGCCATCATACCGTTTTTCAGCATCCATGTCACAGCAAAGGACAGCCAATGGCAAAAAGGCAGAGGGACAGTCAGGAGGGTGATACTGCTGCAGGAAACTTGTTACATTTAGTCCAAAGTCATTTGTCCGAGGAAGAAAGTCGGGATCTGCACTCACTCTACCAATAATCTGAAGAAACAATTGAGATTTTTACTGTTTTCCAGTAAGCGTTTGATTGACAATAAAGCAGACATTTTTGAAAAGTTTTTGAGTTTCTTTTTTTGTTTGTTTTAAAGCTGCTATATGTAACTTTTCTAACAATATATTTTTAACATATTTTTTCACTCTGTCACTAGATTGATGTTAGAGAGGTAATCTCTGAAAAAAACTAAAAAAAATATTGTCCCCTTGCTTCTCCAGGTGGTAAATAAGCATTTCTAAAAAGAAAAAGTGACCCGCCATTTTCCAGCCAATAAAAACAAAGTTTGTAACCAGCCAATAAAAACCGAGCTTGAATTTGAATCAGCCAATAAAAACAGAGCTTGAATTTGAATTTCAACAGACCACAAGGGGGCAGAGCCATATATGGCTCTGAGGGGGAGGGATCAGAATGCTTTGCTTGTTGAAATTTTTTCTAAGTGCTGATGTTCTACAGAAACTGCAAACTTCACCTTTAATGTTCTTACCTCACATATCATAATCCCAAAGGAAAATATGTCCACTCGCTCATCATAGCTTTGCCCTGAAAAGTGAAAACATATACAGCATAATTTTACTAAAGAAAATGTTTTTTTACAAATAGAATTTTACAAATAAACTCCCATCATGCCATTAGAGTTCTTAATTCAGAACGTTTCTGCTAACTTTACTACTAAAAACCCTTCAAACTCACCATGGATCATTTCAGGGGCCATCCAGTAAGGGTTTCCTACCACAGTATATCGTTTCCTCCGGTCATGTCTACGCAACTCTGACATTGTCCCCTTTGGAGATCGTTCCAGAGAAGATGTTTTCTTCTGATTTTTTTCCTCCATCACCAGTCTGGCAAGTCCAAAATCTGCCACCACCACAGACTGGTTCTAAAGCAAACAGATTTAAGAATGTTAGGTATATTCCTCAAAACTTTTGTCATTTGTTTATCATCCAAAGCATAGATCACATTTCGATAAACCTCGGTGCTTAAAATTTGTATGTAATTTTAATTTGAGCAAATCTCAATTTATCCATTGTTAAGTATTTTTGGCCACTTGCTCACCTCTCTGACCAAACAGTTGTATGAGTTTAGATCTCTGTGGATGACATTCATGGAGTGTAGATAAGCCTTTAAGGGAAATTAATATTTGTTCTGTCAATTCCATAAGAGCCATAGAAGTAGAGTTTTTAGATCTAAAACCATATTGGCTGTTAGTTAAAATGTTATAGTCATCAAGAAATTTGTCTAATCTAACAACAAATAATTTTTCAAGAATTTTAGAAAATTGTGGTAATAAGGAAATTGGTCTATAATTATTGAATATAGACTTATCACCATTCTTAAAAATAGGGACAACCTTTGCTACCTTCAGATTATCTGGAAAAATACCAGTTGAAAAAGACAAATTACATATGTACGTGAACGGTTCTATGACAGAAGACATTATGTCTTTTACAACCAACATGTCCATATCATACCAATCCTTAGATCTTTTATCAGAATTTTTTTTGTGACCATCATTATTTCATCCTTATCAGTTTCATATAGAAACATAGTATTTTTATGATCATTAAGTAAGTAGCTCACGTTTTTATCAACTTTTGGTATCGTTTTTGCCAGGTTTGATCCCACATTTACAAAATATTCATTAAATTCATTTACAATTTCATTGTTATCATATATTTCATTACCACTTTTCACAAAACAGCGTGATAAACTAGTTCCTTTCTTGTGTTTATTCAGAACATTATTTATAACTCGCCATGTTGATTTTATTTCACCATTTGTTTTGTTTAGTTGTTCACTGTAATATTCCCTCTTTTGTTTCCTTATGATTCCCACCAGTTTGTTTTTATACTTTTTGTATTTGTTTTCAGCCTCAGGAGTTCTATGCTTCAAAAAACAAGAGTACAAATAATTCTTTTTTTGCAAGCGTTTCTCAGTCCTGTTGTCATCCATGGATGATCAACAGTACCTTTTTTTTTACATAATTTTTTTGAACACAATTTTTCTTATACAACACATTTAAAATGTTCATAAACTCATCATATGCTTTGTTCACATCTTCAACAAAGACATCGCTCCAATTTTGTTTTGTTAAATCCTTTTTTAGTCTATTTAATGCTTTAATTGATGTACAGTATTTATTATTGTTTTCTTCTCTGCAGTTTTATTTGAAATTATAACCTCTTTATTGTAAATTGTAAAAACTGGTAAATGATCACTTAGATCAGTCATCAAAATACCACTTAGTATATTTGCATCAGTTATATTAGTAAATACATTATCAATTATTGTAGAACTGTGTGTAGTTATTCATGTTGGATTTGTTATTGATGGAAATAAATTTACACTATACATTGAATTCATGAATGTACTTATGTTATTTGAATCGGTCTTATTACCCAGATCAATAAAATCAATAAAAAAAATTGAGACATACTGTTTGGCTCTGCTAGGTATTTTCTAACATCCTGCCAAATTCTAATCATATTTTTCAAAATAGGATTTGTAGTATATTTCTGTAACTTCTTTAGAGTGTCAGAGTATATGAATAATGGAAGAGCTAAATTTAAGTTATGAGACTCCATTTCTACCGAGTGAGGATTATTTTTATCTGCAAAATAGAACATGATAGTCCTTAATTGTGTTGCCTAATAGTAAATTTTAAAATTGGGTCACTTTAACCCCCCTCTGTCAAATGGTAAATAAAGCAAAGAGAGACGTATCCTAGATCTTCCTTTGTTCCACAAAAAGCCCAAAAAGTTTTTTTCAGGAGGAGGCAGGAAGGGAATGCTTTGAAAGAAGTATAATAGCTTTGGTAGTATACTCATTTTCAGGAGATTAACTCTTCCCAATATGGATATAGGCAGGTGTGTCCAGTTGTCAATTGAGGCAGCTAATGTTTTCATTAGGTGTTCGTAATTAGATTTGACAACCTGTTGTAGTTCCGGGAAGATCTGAATGTCCAATTCTTCCTGAGCTTGAGCAGGCTGAGCAATTGTTGTTCTGCTTTGGGAAATTCTTCCTGAGCTCTGGTTGAAGCGGCAGCTCTGGTTGAAGCGGCAGCTCTGGTTGAAGCGGCAGCTCTGGTTGAAGCGGCAGCTTTTCTCCTCTCCTGCCCAACTTTTCCTCACCCTGCGTGGCTCTTTTGTCTTGTCTGCAGTTCCTTGACACTCATTTCTTGAACGCAAATTGATTATGGATTCGATATCATGGATGATCAACTCTATTTATTTATTTATTTCCCACAAAGCAAGGTCCGGGAGAACCAGCTTTCCCGTCGCAAACAAATTCCAGCGGATACGTAATGGATTCCTGGACGTGTGGATGGTCAGGTATCAGTCAGTCTTGTCTGTGGAGGATGCTTACATAATTAGATTTATGATGACAGCAGCTTTACTGATCGGCACCTGTGAAGCACTGTGCTATCGGAAAAGAAGACTCCGAGGCAGAGTGAAAGTTTGATCTGTGCAGTGACCTCAATAAATCAGCTGCTTTACAAGCTTTGGGACTTGTCAGCAAAGAGGGATTCTACCTGGATTGGGATTTACTGCATGGTTTCAGTGGAAGGATTAAAACATATTGGATATTGGATTTTGATCGTCCAGAACAGACACTCAAGGCTGCAGAAAAAGTGAACTGTTTGCCTGAAGAAAATTCAACAATCAAACTTATCGCAATGTGACTCCCCAAACAGCCTTGAGGAAGGGCTGATTATCAAATTTCTACTGGGTCATGAGTTACCAAGGACAAGAGCTCTATCTATCGCACCTCGCCCCTCCCCAGAGAACTCTCTGTGAGCGCTTATCAGAAATGCTGGCTGGAAACATCACAGAACTGTGGCTGATCTGAAAAAAGGCTCATGGACTTATCTCACCACTTGGACCTCAAATGCATATGTAATTTGTCTTAATTGTGCTTGCTGGTAGAGTTTTTTGATGTCTCATGTCGTGTCCTAATAGAACAAGATGTGAAAGATCTTTTTTGTAATACCACTACCAATCCTCATGGTTTTCTCCTTTTTCATATCTAAGATTATCATTCTGATAAGGGATGAGATGGCCACGCGGATCCTGCTACAGCTTCACACACTTATGCCCCTTTTCCACCGGTCGGCTCGGGTCGGATGTTACGTCATATGTGCGTCGCAGAGACCCCCTTTCATCCTTTTCCACCGGATATTCCGTGCTAAGCCGCGCGAGATTTCTTGAGATTTTCGGGCTGGTTTCAGAGGGGTACTGAGGCGAGCTGACCCGCTCTGGAAGGAGGGAGGAGGAGACTCGAGCAGTTTTCACGGAAGCGACTGGGAAGCGATCACGGGAGGACTTTACATGAATAACACGGTAAAAACAATTATTATTTTTAAAATTTATAGCAAAGATGGGTCTTCAGCTGAACGTGTCCTTAATAAAATCACGTATTGCTCAAAACTGCAGGATTTTAAAAAGCAGGTTCGCCACGAGCAACACGCGGCGCGCGGGCGGCTTTATGTCTTTAAATGTAGCTCAATGAACAGATATAAAATATATTTCATAGCTGACTTTATAGTACGAGGGCTCCTGAGCTTAACCACGCTTTAATATTGTCACGTAGTGGTCAAATATGCTGCATTTAAAGTAGTTTCGCTTTGACTTCTTCCAAAACTGTGCTTGCACAACGAAAATAAATTATAAAAATTCGAATTTTATTTCAAATAACTCCAACAGGATACATTTAGTATATGAACATGTTGTGATCACACTAGATTTTTTTGAAAAATATCAGCTATGTGGTTTTTGATAGAATTGATAATATGTGATACAAAGTACAAGGGAGAAAATTAATGGAGGTGGCTTGACACATTTATGTCTATAAAACATTGAATTTTATTTCAAATAACTCCAACAGGATACATTTAGTATATGAACATGTTGTGATCACACTAGATTTTTTTGAAAAATATCAGCTATGTGGTTTTTGATAGAATTGATAATATGTGATACAAAGTACAAGGGAGAAAATTAATGGAGGTAGCTTGACACATTTATGTCTATAAAACATTGAATTTTATTTCAAATAACTCCAACAGGATACATTTAGTATATGAACATGTTGTGATCACACTAGATTTTTTTGAAAAATATCAGCTATGTGGTTTTTGATAGAATTGATAATATGTGATACAAAGTACAAGGGAGAAAATTAATGGAGGTAGCTTGACACATTTATGTCTATAAAACATTGAATTTTATTTCAAATAACTCCAACAGGATACATTTAGTATATGAACATGTTGTGATCACACTGTGTTGTTTAAAAAAAAAAAACAGTTTCTGGACTAAATTAATCACATTTTTCTTTTACAGTCAACAGAAGAAAATCGCCAGAATTCAACAACCTGTGTCATCTTCTGGAGGAAGACGTGAGACACCAGATGGAAATTTGTTACTTCTGTTTGTCACTTCAAACTTTTCCTATTAAACGTTATATTTTCTTAAGTGGTGTCCTCGAACATTCAATTTCCTAAACTTATTTTTTAATGTGAAGTGTGTTACGACCCGAAGGCACGTAGCACACAAGGACACCAGACACAGAAAGGATGTTAAAAAAAACAATGTTTATTTCAGGCTCTCTGGAGTCTGTGTCCTAAAAAAAAGGTGATTAAAGAAAAAAGTTGGACTTCTCAAAAAACAGCTTCTTTAATACAAAAAACTCAAAGTCCAGCAGGACACTCACGGCTCTTGGTTTTCAGCACTCAACAGGTCTCATGACAGCAGGTCTCCACAATGGAAGGATTCAGCTTCCTCTTCTTAAATATGCAGCAGCAGGTCACAACAGAAGGATTCAGCTCCTTCTTCAAACGCACAGCAGCAGGTCTCACGCCAGCTCCAAACGACAGCACTTCTGCTCGTCTCACGACATCCGCTTCTTCATACGGACTTCTTTACACAGCTCAAACGGCCTCCTCAAAAGGCTCCAAACGGCCACCTCAAATGGCTCCAAACGGCTCATCAAACGGCCTCCTCAAAAGGCTCCAAACGGCCACATCAAATGGCTCCAAACGGCTCACAAACGGCCACCTCAAATGGCTCCAAACACTGGCTTCATGGCTCCTCTTCACACTGCTGCTTTTGCTGCTGCTGCTACAGACCTCTGTTCAGCTTCTGCTGCTGCTGCTTCATCATCAGGTTTGCTGTTTATTCATCAGACCTGAGGCTCCTTCATCCCAGACTGCTGCAGCTGCTTGGATCAGCTGCTCATTCATCTGCATTTGGTTCTGGGGCTGCTGGACCTCTGATGCTGCAGCTCTTTCTCTTGCTGCAACTCCTGCATCAGGTCTCCTTCTCCTGGATCAGCTCAGACCTCTTCTGGATCTCTCTGCTTGCTGCCACTCTCACTTGGAACCTCTTTCTGCTCTGTGGCTTGGAACCTAATATAGGGAGAGAGAGAGCACTGCCTCCACCTACAGCTAATGAGCACCAGCTGCAATCAATTAGGCTCATACAGCCTAAACAGCTCATGCCTCTGCTCAAAACAATATTGTGTCCTGACTAAAATAAATTATATGCCTGGGGCATGTAACACCCCCCCACATAAGAAATTACATGGGAGATGCAGCCATACTACACCAGGCTCATCACCCATGTAAATGAAACCAAAAAAAATCCTAACACCTACACCTTAACACTAACAACAAGCAAAAAAACCAACAACACATATCACACACAACTAATAGTTGCCTTCAGAATACCTGAAACCCAAAAAGGCGTCGCCGGTCAGGTTGTACATCACAAGGCCTCAGTTTAGCAGCACTCTCACCAACATTCAGTTTAGTGATGTCAGACTGAAGATCAGGGTTTTTTCCAACAACCAGAGGGAAATTGTCCGCCTCTGTGTTATCAGTTCCATCACATGACAGGAATATCATTTTAGCTGCACCAACACTGTCATCAGGCACCCTGCAGACAAAACATTGAGAGTTAACAAAAACACAATCACTGTCTACATAATCAAACTGTTCCACCAGGTCATCTCCCACAGACAGCAAACTATCACTCTCTGCTGTTGATTCAGCTAAAGGTTCCACGACGTCCAGCATCACACTCACAACCTCCTGTGAACAGGATGAAAAGTTAACCAGAGGAGCAGGATGGACAGTCAGGCTTGGCTCCTCTGAAACAATGCTCACATTGCTCACTGGGACGTCTTCTAATTCAGAAAAAAGCAAAAAACAGTCACTCAGATCAATGTCATCATCGTCATCATTATTTTTGCATTGCACGTCCACTAGGGGTGACACCTCTGGAGTGACTAAATCCAAATCCACAGTTAAGTCATTCTTAAGTTCTTCACTTTTCTCAAGTACTTCACTTTTCTCAAGTTCTTCACGTTTCTCAAGTTTTTCACGTTTCTCAAGTTTTACAAGTTCAGGGTTCTCAAGTTCAGGTTTCTCAGCAACAAAACTAGAGCAAAGTCCCAACTCAGTTTCTCCAGGGCTCCACGTTAGTGAACCCCACAGTGGACGAAACCTCACCTCAAACGGGACATGTTCAACACCAAGCTCCAATTCTTTCTGATAAATCTTATTTTGACATTCTAATCTTCGCTGCTCCAACTTAATCTTCGTCTCCCTCAGACGTTCATTCATGCGGTTTATCTCATCATTCATACGGTTTAACTCATCATCCAACTCCATTGTTGTAGGGAAAAAAAACTGTTTAAAACAGCTGTTACATAAACTACTCAAAACAAACGTCCGAGCTGCTCCTGAACGTTTCACAAAGAGCCAGCTGACAGCGAACACACAATTCGCACCACCAAGTCAGCTCAAAAATGCAAAAAACGGCTCCAAAAATAGCACACGTGACGAGCTCCCATTATAATTTACCAAAAATTTAGGGGAAAGAAAAAAAATATAAGGTTAGCTCATTAGTCAATTAGTCCAATCCCGGACGAGGGCCCATTATATGTTACGACCCGAAGGCACGTAGCACACAAGGACACCAGACACAGAAAGGATGTTAAAAAAAACAATGTTTATTTCAGGCTCTCTGGAGTCTGTGTCCTAAAAAAAAGGTGATTAAAGAAAAAAGTTGGACTTCTCAAAAAACAGCTTCTTTAATACAAAAAACTCAAAGTCCAGCAGGACACTCACGGCTCTTGGTTTTCAGCACTCAACAGGTCTCATGACAGCAGGTCTCCACAATGGAAGGATTCAGCTTCCTCTTCTTAAATATGCAGCAGCAGGTCACAACAGAAGGATTCAGCTCCTTCTTCAAACGCACAGCAGCAGGTCTCACGCCAGCTCCAAACGACAGCACTTCTGCTCGTCTCACGACATCCGCTTCTTCATACGGACTTCTTTACACAGCTCAAACGGCCTCCTCAAAAGGCTCCAAACGGCCACCTCAAATGGCTCCAAACGGCTCATCAAACGGCCTCCTCAAAAGGCTCCAAACGGCCACATCAAATGGCTCCAAACGGCTCACAAACGGCCACCTCAAATGGCTCCAAACACTGGCTTCATGGCTCCTCTTCACACTGCTGCTTTTGCTGCTGCTGCTACAGACCTCTGTTCAGCTTCTGCTGCTGCTGCTTCATCATCAGGTTTGCTGTTTATTCATCAGACCTGAGGCTCCTTCATCCCAGACTGCTGCAGCTGCTTGGATCAGCTGCTCATTCATCTGCATTTGGTTCTGGGGCTGCTGGACCTCTGATGCTGCAGCTCTTTCTCTTGCTGCAACTCCTGCATCAGGTCTCCTTCTCCTGGATCAGCTCAGACCTCTTCTGGATCTCTCTGCTTGCTGCCACTCTCACTTGGAACCTCTTTCTGCTCTGTGGCTTGGAACCTAATATAGGGAGAGAGAGAGCACTGCCTCCACCTACAGCTAATGAGCACCAGCTGCAATCAATTAGGCTCATACAGCCTAAACAGCTCATGCCTCTGCTCAAAACAATATTGTGTCCTGACTAAAATAAATTATATGCCTGGGGCATGTAACAAGTGTGTATTGTGTTTAAATCCATACTGGAAGTTAAGAGAACTTTCCATTTGCATTTGACCTTTAAAGAATCATAAGATAAAGATTATTAGAATCTGCTCAACTGTTATTACGTTATAAATTATTTGGTTCTAGGATGAAGTCATACAAAAAAAGTCAAAAATTAAAAGTGGCCAAAGTCCTTTGGACAGTTTAAAGTTAAAGAATTCACAGACCATCCATCTACCATCTACCATCTACCACCCAGCAGCAACTTTACCAGGGAGACACTGGCAGTTTCAAAGATCACAGTGTGATGTTTTAAATCAACTTTATTTATAAAGCACATTTTAAAAACCACAGGGTCAACCAAAGTGCTGTACAATAACATAAAAGACAAGTTAATTAAAAACTATAAAAAGCATACAAAAATAAATACATATACCAGTCTTACTGCAGGTGTGTTAACATGCCATAAAAGATAAGATCACGTGTTAAAAGCCAAGGAATAAATGTGTGTTTTTAAATAAGATTTAAAAAGTTTTGAGGACTGTCAGCAGCAACTGCTCAGCTGATCTGAGATCGGGGAGGGCAGGAAGGTTGAAGCAGCTCAGATAAATATGGTTTTGCAACTTTATCAAGCACCTTGTGCATAACTAAATAATAAAATATGCTTTAATACATCTTTATTGTAAAAATACTAAATTGGAAAATACATGGGTTTAAAGAAGGCAACAAGGTAGGATTATGAATTGGGTTTAAAGATTACAGCTCATGAGGTACTCATTATAGCATGACATCTCTTTCACAACATTCTGTCAAAGCCTTTATTGTGTTCTTCTTCTAGTGGTGGCTAGTACTGTAGTAAATAGCTTGAGGGAACACTACTGCCACCATGTGGTAAGACGAGTAGGATTCTGGACCCCGCCCACAGAAGGGGTACAAAAAAGCTGTGGAAACAGAACATAGATGTGACCCGACCCGAACTGAGCCGACCTGAGCCGATCCAACCCGAGCCGAGCCGAGTGGTGGAAAAGAGGCATTAGTCCCCCTTCGGGATGACTGTGCGTACATGTTCACGTTGTACCTGGTGCAATGTCAATAAAGATTCTGATATTCAAAATGATCCACAACTTTAAATTGCATAACCTCACGGATGGGATTAGTTCTTTCACCTTCATTTAATACCAGAATTGAAGATTTTGTATTATTTACTTTGTAACCTGAGACTCTCCCAAATTCCTGGATCACTTCCATCACTGCCGGAATTGACTTTTTCAAATCTGTTAGAAATAAAATTACATCATCCACAAATAAAGAGACTTTGTGTTCTGTGGGGCCCACTATGATCCCAGGGATCTGCGGATGCAGGCGAATAGCTGATGCCAATGGCTCGATTGCCAATGTGAATAGCAAGGGAGAGGGAGGGCATCCCTGGCGACAACCTTTCCTGATTTGAATCGCCTTTGAAGATATTTTGTTTGAAACTATTTCTGCAGTTGGATTATAATATAATATTTTAACCCATTTAAAGCTGTACTATGTAACTTTGTAATGTAGTCTGTAACTTTTCTAACAATATATTTTTAACATTTCTTCACTCTGTCACTATCTACTGACAAACTGATGTTAGACAAAGTAATCTCTGAAAAAAACTATAGTCCACTTGCTTCTCTATCAGCATTTATAAAAACACTAAAAACATAGAGTGACCCGGACCAAGGGCGGAGTGACCATCGGGAGTTTCGGGAGTTTTCCCGATGGGCCGCGTCATGAATGGGCCGATAGGCGCACGGGGAAAATGATGACGGTTGAATAAATCTGCTCAAAATCGACTTGTCCCTCCCGCAGCCTGCAGCCTGCAGCCTCTTAAAGGGAGGGACAGCGCTGATCCCTTTAAGAGACTGCAGGCTGCACTGGGCCGGCAGTTTGGGAGCTACCATTTGATTAAAAAAACACCCCTGAAAGTTCACCGTTGGTTGAGTCCAACCCAGGAGCGAAGAACGGTCCAAAACATCAGGTGATGGAGCAGCGCGGAGTCCAAACTGCTAATTAGCAATAAAAATGGATAGGAAGAGGCCAGGTGGAGCTGAAAAAGTCAGGTTGAAGAAAAGAAAGGCGGAGGAAGCTGCCAAAGAGACAGACAGAAGAAGCAACAGGTAATGATATCAATTAAAAACTAGCATAATAAATTAAGCTAATGTCACAACGTTGTACTATGTCACTAAACATGCATGAAAGTCAAGTGGGACCTAAACGGACATAGCTTAATTAAAAATAAAAGCAGAAATATATAAATTGACCAATAAATAAATAAACGTCAAAGGACAATTTAAATTAAAAGAGAACTTTATCTCATACCCTGATGCATGCTCAATAATCCAGGTAGAAAAATCTAAAAAAGCTAAGTCTGGTCCTCTGGACATTTTTTGCTTTGTTTTGTTTTGTTTTTTGAATGTCCAGAGGACCAGACTTAGCTTTTTTAGAACTTTATCTCATATTTTAAAAATTAATTGACCATCATGGTTTTTTTTTTCCAGCTTAGTTACAACAAATGATATATTTATTTCATAATTTTACATTTTACTGTGCTTAAAATACCGGCAGGCCTATATATTTTCTTGTTTTTACTTTTACTCTTAGATGACTTGTGTTATGTAATTAAATGTAATTATTTTTTTACTTTTCCACACAAGTCCTTATTTACGTAATGAGGCAGAAATGCATGAGGTGAAGTGAAAACAGGAGACAGAAAAATGTTAAAGCAACACATTTAATAGACAAATAAAAATAAACTCATGCATATGCATACATATTGCAACCAATGCCAAACTTGTCTCTGATTTTGCTTGTCTTGACCCTAAAAACTTTTCAGAGATGAGGCTTAAAGGACTCAAGAGCTCAGCACTTCAAGCAACAAGCAAAAATCTGCTTAGATTTGATGAGAGAGCCACAGTGAGTACTTTACACACAGAGCTGTCCAGTCTAGCATCCCAGTGGGATAGGCTCAAAAAGTCCCCTCTGGAAGAGTCCACTGTCAGGATAGGTACTGAGATGGAACAGGGTGGCCAGGAGGGCTCAGTTGAACCAGAGATTGAACTTGAAAGCAGGGCTTGTTCTTCTTGCAGAAACTGTGTTATCTGTGTTTACCTTATATTGACACAGTATAACCTTTTCACAGATTATATACATATAACCCAGTTATAGGGCTGGCATACAAATATTTGTTGACCCTTTCATTGTCTCAGGTTGCATGTGAAAGAAGCTTCTCTACTCTCAAGTTCATCAAGAATAGACTACGAAGCACACTTAACCAGGAGCATTTGGAGGCATTTATGCTGATGACCACAGAGAAAGAACTTCTTATGTCCATTGACAATGACAAAGTAACACATATGGTGGCAGAAACTAGTGCACTTCTTAGGCGCTTACTGATGCTGTAGATCACATGTCAAACTCGAGGCCCATGGGCCAAATCTGGTCTCAATGACATTTTATCTGGCCTCAAATTTAATATTTTAAATGTAAAATAGTTTCATGGTTTATCTTTTTGTCACTGTATTTAGTGCAAACTTCTCATGACAGCTGGCCAACGTTCAAGCCAACAAAATTACGTTTTGAGTTTTTCAGTAATCTTTGAGTCTGATATGGAAAGAGCAACAAAGAATTTACTTATCTTTTTCTGTTTTTTAAGTCAACTAATTTAGTTTTTTCTCCCCACCTGATTTGCTGAATTGTAACAAAAAATTGTAACTAAAAAAAAGGTTGTTGATTGTATTGCAATTAAAAAAATATTATAGGCTACATTTTTGCCTAATATTTTTAAAATGTGAAAAAATGGGCCACTCTTGGCCATTAAACTCCCGGGCTGAAAAGTTGTCCCACTCCGCCCCTGACCCGGACAATGACCAGCCAATAAAAACAGAGTTGTTTGTCACGCCCAAACCCACGCCCCCGCCTGTCCCAGCCTCAGCGCCGCGCACATTCTCATTCAAAGGATTGCAAAGCGATGCAGGACTGATTTGTATGTGACACAAATGTATTAAATATCCCTTCTTCATCCCAGAGCTGGACTTTTATTTTTTTTTTTTGCCAAAAGTCAAGTGATCGCTTCATCCTCCACTCACAGGAATGAGGAAATGGATTTGTCACAACTCACGAGCGAAATAAATCATGTCCAAAGTGGCTGGTGAAGCTCTGCTGATTTCAGGTTGTTTTTGTGTTGTTGGACGAGTGATTCATGGTTTTATTATATTTTTTAGGACATTATATTATCATATATTCACAGAACTTTGCAGCGTCTGCCACAGGACATGTAGTGGGGGCGGAACATTGCAGACATTCCAGACATCGACTGACAGACACGAGGAAGTCACGAGCGAATTAAATCATGTCCAACGTTGCTTCGTGAAGCTCTGCTGATTTCTGCTGGTTTTTGTGTTGTTGGACAAGTGCTCCATGGTTCTATAAATTTTTTTAAACATTTTATTATCATATAATCACAGAATTTTGAAGCGCTCCGAGCAGACACACAGCAGGGGGCGGAGCAGAACTCAAGTTCAACAGAGAACGGACTGTCTGGCTCCCCCTCAGAGTCATATATGGCTCTAAGGGGAGGGAGCAGAATGCTTTTACATGCTGGAAATTTTTCTAAGTCCCAGCGTGCTGCAGAAATTACATAGTTCACCTTTAACAAGGGAATATTAAAAATGACACGAAACAGCAACTTGTAAAAGTTAGTTTTGCTCTTTTTTTCCCTCTCTCTCTCTCTCTCTCTCTCTCTCTGCAGCAGAGGAGCTGTGTGTGCGCGCGCTGGAGGGAGACAGTAGATTTATTACTGAGGAAATATTAAAAATGACACAAAACAACAACTTGTCTGACGTCTGTTCCACAATAAATATGTCGCGGTCCAGTTCATGCTCAGCTGAGTTCTGCTCCACACCTCTTTTGGATCCGCGCTGCGGCTTCATTTATGAACACGTTTATGTGAGCGGGACCTACCCGCCTTCAACTGTGGTCTTATGAATGACCCGGGGAGGATTAAAGCCGGACTGGTCTGTGCGGCAATTGCACGGATTTGACTTATAAAAGGGGCTTAAGTGTAGCCACCTTCTTTAGTTGTTTGGTCTTGAAGTCAGCAGTATCTGCTTTGTGGAAGCTGCCATCTTGTATTTTTGGTAACAGTGTCAGCGCACGAGCAATGTGGGGCTTTAAGCCCAGCACACAATCATGATAGTATTGCATGACTTTTTTTTTAATGCATGCAATAAAGAATTGCAGCTAAACTTGTTTGAGAATTAAATATTTGAACGCATTGCTACGAGGTAAGAGCTACACGAAC